>REGL01000735.1:101480-120929 GCA_004194395.1 Aurelia aurita complex sp. Pacific | reverse complement strand
GGAGTAGGAGACAAATTTGGACTTTCAAGATTAATATTCCAACTCTTGATGCACCAATACAACCAATAAGGTATCAATCTTCAAGTTAACTATCTAAGAGTACTTCAAAACTTATCAGGGGTCGATTCAACTTAAATTCTTATCGCTAACCCCAATAAAATCTGTTACCTTTTTTTTGGGACACCCGGTATTATATTATATTATATTATGTTATGTTATGTTATATTATATAATGTTATATTATGTTATATTATATTATATTATATTATATTATATTATATTATATTATATCATATTTTATTGAGAGCGGCGCTCGTGCGCTCACGTATATTAGTGAGGCCTGCGAACCTACCATTTATTTCTGCACTATAATATCCATCAATATCAATGTCACCAATAACATTGATTACATCTCCTTTTCTCAAGCTAAGTTGTTGTTCAGGTCTCCCAGTTCTTCCCATTGAGTATGGATCGTAGTCGTAAATCGCAACAAATTTTCTCTGCCGAACACCATAACCATTTGTCGTCGCAACTTGTCGCGTCTGCAAAACAAAACGGAAGGAGCAATGAAAATCGGTAGCTGGCTCTTTGCAAATGAAGAAATGAAGTAGTGCAATGGATTTACAAAAAAGTCCTCTGTGCCAGTGGTGGAAAAAATATTTGCCTTCTTGCGAAGGAAAGTCAAACCAGAGTTCTTCCTTCCATTGTTTTATTAATTTTCCATAGTCCCGGATTTCAGTTGAATTGCAATACTGTGTACGGTGTAGTTGATAAGCCACTAGAAATTGGGTGGATCTAGAATTAAGCTTCCTTGGATCACAAAACTGTATATGAAAAGATCCAAACATTGATTTTCTTTCATTCTTTCCTTCCTTCCTTTATTTCTTCCTCTTCTTTTCATATTTTCAACATTTTCTTTGTCCTCCTATCTTCTTTCCATCCTGCGTTCTTTCTTCTCCTTTTTCTTTCTTTCCTTTTTCCTTTCATTCCTTCTTTCCTCCTTTCATCGTTTTCATTATTTTCCTTCCTTCTATTCCACCCTCTCTCTCTTTCCTCCCCTTTCTCCCTTCAAGACAAACAAGCTTCCTGCGAAGCTGCTTCGCGGCTTCACGCACTTTTTCCACCTCTGCCTCTGTCTCTGATATCACCAAAAATTTGCAAACATAATGATCATAAGAGCGCGGATGGCTCGATGGTAGCACGCTTGACTACCAATCTGAAGGTTGATTGTTCGATTCTTTGCCCTGCCGAACCTGTTACATAGAGCGAGGAGAGTCGCCAGCTCTCTTTTATCCCAGGCTAAAGGAATCACGAGGTGTGGTCACATTGAGAGGAAGGACCAGGACACTGCTTCGATTAGCTTCTCAGCATCCTGAAACTATCTTCGCATGCTAGGTAGAAACATAGAAAACGATAGGCCAGAATTTATCATTACGCTGCTCATAGCTTTGTCAACGCCACTAGGCTCAACGTAAGCAAACAAGAGCGATAAAATAAAATAACATGAGTTGAAATGTAATCACGTAACCCATCCATGTGCACGTTTGATTCACTAAAAGTTTTTCAGGATCTACTTGATTTATCAAAGAGAAATATTCTTTGTTTTACCTCTAAAGGAATTAAAGTTCCAGTACAATTGCAAAGAAGGCTTAATTGCATTACGAATTGACAAAAATGAACTTGGACTAAAAAGCTTGGTTTCAAACGTCTGAGAATTTGGGTAGCTGAAGAAACTTGAAGAAACGAATCTTCAGCAGGTCTTTGCCAAGATTATACCCTTAAAGAGCCAGCACATGTCTGCAAGCAAGGAAATTAGTTTAAAAGCTAAGAAGAGGATATTAAAGTGTTACATGTGGTCTACCCTGATGTATGGATGCGAAAGCTGGACTATAAACCAAGTAATGCAGGGACATTTGGAGGCAGCAAAAGTTTGATTTCTTAGGAGAATGCTTTTTAGTATATCGTGGATGGACAGGATGACAAATGATGCAGTATCAAGGATTAATTAGTTATTAAACTTCGAGATCCCTCCCTTTGCCGACAGAAGGAGTTTGTTTTCACGTTGCAATTGTTTTGAGTTGGCGCCAAAGGCCTTGATCTTTGGTGGCTGTTGATTGATTTCAATGTTAAGAATTGCAGATACAGAGAGAGAACGAATGAAAAAGGATAACTGTACGACAAACGAGATTCTTAGGACACATTGATAGAAGAGAAACGATTGAATACAGGACAATTACGGAAAAAGTTGATAGGAAGAGAGCGAGAGGAAGGCAAGGCAAAGGATGACCTTTATGAACAGTATCATCAGAGGACTGAGAGCTTCGTAGACAGCATGCGAAGTATTACAACCATCAAATGATAGAAGGAGTTGGACTGACAAAATCACCAACGTCGATAGATATGACACATAGATAGATACCCTTAGACAATGGTCCCTCACAATATCTTTCAAAAATTCTTCACTTACAGTAACTTCTCTTGATCTCCTTGTGTTTTCATCATTCGATTCTTCAACGTAGATACTTGGAATCAAACCAGTTTCACCTGAAAAGAAACGTTGCATCGATGAACGTAGTAGCTGGCAGGAGAAAGTACTGGAGCTCGATTCTTCAAAACACTTCGGATTCATAATTTGAAACAAGTCTAATAGGAAGGTTTGGCTCATCTGCCGATCTCCACAAACTTCAAATAGGAAAATCAGGACGAATTTTGGCAGAAATTCTCAGAATTTACGAAAAGATAAAATACCTACCATCAACCTCGGCCTCTAGGTACCCATCAATATCCATTTCTCCATAAACAGTCACATAATCGCCCTCTTTTAACCGCAGTTCTCTCTCAGGATGAACAGAAGAGCTTGATTTGTATGGATCATAGTCATAGAGAGCTCTGAAGGTTTTTGTTCTGTCAGATGGTCGTGATCGATGGTCGTACACATGTACTGTACGATTTGTCGTATGCGACCTTCTATCAGCATCGCGTCTATTGTCAAGCATGATACTTCCGTCTTCCGTTATTGTCTGGTCATCTTCTGATAGTAAGACACTTTCATCGGAGATTTCATACTCTGCTTTCCTTGGCTAAAGAAAGAAAATGAGGCATTGGTCAAACTATAAGATGAACGATACAGCTTGGTACCATTTAAAGAGACTATGAAAATCTAATAACGTAGTAGCCTCAGAGAACAAAACAATGGAGCAGCCATCTTTTGGCATACCATAAAAGCTCTATTTAGCCCCCCTCTATATCAATCCCCCTATCTAATACGCCCCTCCCCTTTAAGTAAAATTTTTAAAGAGGCCCCCCTCTCTACCCACTTTTATGAAATGCCAGCGGGTACCGAATTTTTCTATTTATTTAGCTAAACAAGTTTATATAACTTTGATAAGAAATAATTTTCTTTTTATGTGTAGTGCAATTGTACAAAGATAAACAAGTAAATAAAGTAAAATATAAGCACTTTGATGCGAGTTGAAGTAAGCACAACGTTTTGAGCTTAGCCAATGTTAATTTAATTTAAGTTAAGTTTGATAAGGTTTGGGATAAAACTGTGTCGAATTTATGTATTTAACTCGTAAAATTGCATGTTGAATCCACAAAATGCAGGGTAAAAGAACTGACAAGCTATCATATACATCCTTGTCATTTGATTTTCTTAATAAGCCCCCCTCTCTAATAAGCCCCCTTCTAGAGTATCCGAAATTAAATAAGCCAACCGGGGGCTTAGTAGAGCTTTACTGTATGTTATCAAATTCTGTGTAGAATGAATCATAGAGTAGGGGAGACCGGGGTCAATTGTAACACGCTTTGGAAATCAGCCATATCGTCTAAATAATGATTAATTGCGCTCTTCGCAGTAGATGATATTGTAATTGCATCTTTTGAAATGAAATAGACCTTAGTTTCAGTTACGTACCAAACCGATTCTTGTGACGCTGTGATCAGTTTTAAGATCAGTGGTCAAGTGTTACAACTGCCCTGAATCTGATTCCTCTTGAATTTTTAGAAAGTAGATGTTAGCATAAGATATATCTTGCCGCTATATCAGATCTAGCAGTACTTTTCCAACATGAAATGAAGTCAATTATTCAGGCAAAAATAAACCTACCCTTGAATGATATCTCTCTTCGCGCTTGCCCTCGGTGAAGTATGAGGTTGTACGTCTGTTTCTTGGGTTCTGCAACACAGAATCATTTGATTTATAAAATTTCACATAAACTACAAATTTCAACTCTGTTTTACTTGATGTGGTACAACCTTCATAACTTCCCCATAAATCGAAAAATTAAAATGCTTTCACAAAGACACAAAGAAAACAATGAAAGCTACTTTGTAAGTCACAATGATATTACGATATTTCCAAGCAAAACTCGATAAGAAATATCAGCAATGAATAACGCGCTATAACCAACAGCAGAGAAAGCACAGCAGAATTTTAAGTGCTTGGTAGAAAGTTTACCAACTAAAAGACCAGTTTAAGAAAGATGGCGGCAAAAGATCTCAAGCATCAGAAGGTCAGTGTACAATGATTTCATTGTATCTAATCGTTCAGATTGCAAATAATACTGAACTCGTGTTTGTTTTTAAAAGTTTTCATACATCATAACATCATCTAAGCATCTATTGCTAAAATTCTAAAGCAGAAGCAGATTATCGTGGTAGATATGTGCAGGTGATATCCCAAAAAAGTGCTGCTTTTAAGGAAATCAATTGTTTTACTTTCTTGCGCCATAAATCAGCAACCGCTTGTCAGATTGGCTAGGTCAAAGACCACACAAGTGGGGCACAATTTATTCACTCCCCCAGCAAAAGCACTCACCTTGTCGATTAAAAATCTTGTCTGCTGGTAAAGGCATGTTTTCGCTAAAAGCACAAATGCAGCAAATGCTAAGGTTCAAACGAAGCTATTTTTCGTGCTTACTAATTGATCATTGTGATCATCTTGTTTACTCTTGGAAAGTCACATCACTTTTAGCAAGCAAGGTGCAACAACAGATGCATTAGAAGCATATGTTACAAATCTTTAACTCGTCGTAAAAAAGGTGGGTGTAAGATTCTATAACCTGTGTTTCTCCTGACTGAATGGCTTGAGAGAAACTTAAGATACTTATGTATAATTCTACCGTTAGACTCCTCAGAAGTTTTGAATATTTTCAAAATTACAGCATATCTTACATTTCAACTTATTTGAGGATGGGACGTCATCAAATTTCGAAATCATAAACCAGAAGAGTGATAGATTTTTACTTAATACCATATTGCAGACATCCATAAACTATGGTTTTCTTCGAAATTATTTCATGTTGCGTCGAGCAGTTTAGAAACTACGATGGTTTCAAATTTTTTGAAAATTTTCTTGAATTCTTGAAGAAGAAGAAAAACACTCTAATTCTGAAAATATTGAAGACTTCAGAAAAGTCTAACGGTAGAATAGCTAAAGTTTCTTTGAAGTCATTCAGTTCAAAGAAATAGGTCATTAAATTTTACACCAGCCTTTTAAAACCATATCCTTGCATTAGATGTGACTTGCATTACATGTGAAAACTCAAACAGTGACTTACCGGTTGAGATGGTTCATAATTACGTCCTTTTGGTGCTGTGCCACTTGTGCCAATTTCATGTTTCACATGTTTCAGCTCCTCCACATAACGTGTCGCAGTTTCATCTTTTTCTCTGCATGCTTTCTTCAATAATGCTATTTTTGCTTTCAATGAAGGTATCAGCATTTCGGCATCATCACGCTGCCGAGTTATTTCACCGAGCTGGGAAGAAACAAAAATAAGGGATATATGCATAGTTAATTCCATTCACCATTGAAACACTCTTTGAAACAATGTATCACATTCATATTCTCGAAACAAACGTGAAACATCATGACTTTATCAGGGAATGCATTAGTAACTTGGCAATATACTGGGCGAGGAAAGAAGTAACCCCACGATAAAAGAATTTCTGAAAGTCTTTCTGAATGGGAAATTCTAATTAGACTTATATGGTACAAAGTACAACAAGAAATACACATATAGATTGAAAATTAGTTCATTCTCAGCTGCGTTTACAGAGAAATGAAGTTTTGAAAAAAAGGCTGCGAAACCCATTATAACAGAATCATAGAAATTGAATCACTAATCACTAATAACAAATCACTAATCATCAAAAGCACAGCTCAACCGAACAGCACATTTCTATTTAAACCTTACACTGCACTGTTCCCCCTTGTACTCGTATCCTTTTTAGGTAAAGAAAAGACACTACATTACAAGATACTGAAACGGAATGAGAGGCATTAAAAATAATGATCGAACAAGGCAGAATTAGGAAAATTCGTGTTTATACCATAACATTGTATTACTCACGGACCTCTTAAACAGTCCATTTGCACAGAAATCCTTCAATGAGAACAAATGTGTTGATGGGTAAACGTTGATGATCGTGAGGTTTCTCGCAATAGTTTTCAAGACCATCTGATTTAAAACCTCATTCCTTTGTAGCTACCGCTAATAATGAAATGATGTCCAATCAATGGGTGTATTTTATGCTGTACTTATGGCCATATAAATATGAAGAACATCTTATATTCATACGGTTTTCAGCAATGTTTTATATTGGCGGTTACGTTTTTAGGCCAATCCGTTACTTTCAGCAAATCAACCACTGGTTCATTTAAGTTGATAATTCAAACCATCTTCGTTAAATGATAAAATGTATCTCTCATGTCACAGTGGAAATATGATTTTCGGTTGGGCAAAGTATTATGTAAGGTGAACTCAATGAAAGGAAGCAATTCACTTACTTTTAATCGTAAACTATGGAATCCTTCTTCAAGATGATCATGATCACTATGGAAGAAAAATTATCATTCAGATATCAGTGTCTTCTTACCCATGAAACCCATGATACCCATTACCCATGATTTGACCGGTAACTGACGAATTTACACAACTTGGCTCGGCATATTTGAGTTCAAACTACATGGCCTACTTCATTCAAATAAATCGATTCATTCACCTAAAATTGCCCTCATAACTGCATGTATCCGATCAAAGTTGAAAATTATGAATAATGGTTATTAAGGGGTCATCGAAATTCAATTTTCATATTTTAAGCTAGTGAAACTGATACGACCAATTTTGAGAAAATAAATTTTCTTACCCAAGTTGATATGTTAGCTACACAGGTATTATCAATGTAAAGTGTATAGGAACCTAAAATTTTTTGAGAGCTAAAGTAATTCAAACGTCTAAACATTTCTCTGACACAGCCCGTAACAATAATCAAAGTTTACCTCAACATGTCATCCATCTCAGCTAATTTCTGTTCCAAGATGTATCTCTCTGATGTCACCTCTTTTACTTCTCGAATTAAATCATCTCTTTCGACTTCCAGTTTTCCAAGTGCAGTCTGCATTATATTACGATCATTTTGTACATCTAATATTTTCGACTCTAACTCCTTCTTTTCTCGTTCCAAGATCAAAATCTGAAATAAAGATGAAAATATTCAAATGGTTGTTGGTTGCTAAATTGCTAAATTTTTCAGATGAAATGAATCACATCGCAAGTCAAATTACTACCTGAACAGTCAACCAGTTGATAAAATAGGCTCGATACTACAAAATAAAACTTGACAAACTTTCATTAAAAAAATCAGGCTTATGGTATAATGACACTATTAGATATCTAAAAATGGGTCTCCGTAACATAGGGATCACATCTTTAAAAAAGTTGGTGTAAAATTCTATTGCAGTTTTCTTGGAAATAAATGGCTTGGAAGGAACTTAGGATTTTTTACTGTAAGTCTGCCATGGCAATTTATTGATATCTTGATTAGTTTCAAAATGGCGGCATTTATCAAATTTGAGGTTATGACATCATCAAATGTCTAAATCCTAAACTAGAAAAGCTGCAGATTCCTGCTTGCCACCATTTTAAAGACCTTCATAAACTAGGGTTTTCTTGAAGTTTATATAGTGTTTCCTCTATTAGTTGAGGATTTACGAGAATTTTAAAATTTTTGAAAATTTTCCATAAATTTTTTTCAAAAATAATCAAATTTCCGCCATTTTGAGAAAAATCAAGATATCAAAAAATTTGCACGGCAGATTTACAGAAAAGTGCCAAAAGTTTCTTTCAAGCCATTCAATTCAAAGAAATCTGCAATAGAATTTTACACCGACCTTTTCCAAGATTTTAAAGATTTGAGTCCTATGCTAGTCTCCGTTATCAAACTGTAAGGGAACCTGTAATCTCCATCGTTGTAGTCAAGGGTCCATTGTTTTCTGCATTTGATTTGTTGGACTCACCAATCCACTAGAAAATGACTGCTACAAATCCAACAAGAATAGATAAAACATACGAATTTTCTTGAAAATAACGCCTTCATTTTGAAAAAAATTAAAAATATATGTGATGTGGCCTAATGAAACAACTGCACATCAGCTTCTTGACAGAAATTCGGGAACGGTGCTCCTTGATTTGCAGCTTTTCCAGCTGTAAGCCTTTCTGCAGTATTGAAAATGTCATAAAGGAAAACTTAGATAACTAACCTTTCTGTTCAGTTCTCCAGTGGTCTTCTTCGACAAAATATATTTCTTTTTAAATTCTTCAAGTCGTTGTTCCATAGTTTGATTAGTTCGCAAGAAATCATTTCGTTCCTCTTCAACCATTCGTCCTTTCTCCATAAAATCATCTCTCTGCCTTTTAAGATGTTGGAATTTATCATAAAGTTCGTCTCTGTGAGCTTCAATATTTTCCATATCACGGAGTTGCTCCTTTAGGGAATTAAAAAAATTATGATAAATTTAGCGACAAAGGAGGACAATAACAACTTTAATGTTCGAAAACCTTGAGGTGCATCAAGAAGAAATTTCTGGCAGAAAGTAGATAATAAGATAGATATTCTCTAAGTTTTAAAATCTTGAGAGTGACGTGTGGCAATAGTTTCAACAAATAAAAAAACTTTCATGACAGATAAACTATAATGCCAAGATCAGAATGCACTAGATTCTAATCTTGACATTACTTCTGATTCAACACGAACTTTCAGGTCTATTCTCGGGTTTTTGCTTGTTTTGTTTTTTGTTGCGTTTCACTTTTTCACTCCAAAAATACAAGGATCCTTCCCCAAATAGTCAATATCTTTGCAAGCTCTACCTTTACTCTCTGCTTTCTATCTGAGAGGTAATTTGCTATCAATCTGAGACCCTGCAGACCAAAACCATACGCATTTAATTTAGCAATAAGTAAATCATGAGGCATGCAGTCGAATGCTTTTGATAAGTCCATCAAAATCATACCAGCAACACCTTTCTTATCTAATGTCTTGCGAATAGTTTCAATAAGTCGAATCAGGGCATGTTGTGCACTATGTCCTTTTCTATAAGCACATAATAGATTTGATATCTTCGCAGTCACAAAAGAATTGATCTGTTTAGCTATCAAACGCTCNAGTCAATATCTTTGCAAGCTCTACCAGTTTAATGGGCACTGCAAACCTGTCCTCCTCAACTTAATCTCTAGTACTGCTATGTATAGACTTGGAGCAAGTCTATGCTATGTATTGATATTCCTCGGAATCTTGTCGGAGGCCATATGTTGCTAAGCTCTCCCTTGAATTTTCTGGAAAGTATATGTTTATTGACAAAAAGAGATGCCATCCATAGTACGAAGTGCGCAAGAAAAAGGTTCAGTCTTTCAAGGGTTTGTTAAGCTTGCATTTGCAAAGAGCAAACGAATCTAAAAACTCCCCATTCAAATCGAAGTTGCACACGCACCACGAACGAAGGATGGCCAAGGAAACAATGCTGTCTTTTAGTGTTTTCTTTGCTCTATTATCCTCCCTTCATTCGACTGTAAACATTGATGTAACAAATAATTTTTCGTATTGTTTGTTCACGGAATCGATGAAAGAACAAATTGATGCATTACCTGTAATTCGATGACATTTCTTTCCAGTTCGATGAACTCTTTTTCAGCCACTTCTAAATGCTTTATCTACAATAAAAGCATAAAAAGTCCAATTTCTGTGTCTTGCAATGTATAGAGTGGTGTCGCTCATTATGCCTATGTCTTCGCTAATATTCGAATTAGATCCTCAAGGAGGTTTTTATGAAAAAAAAACAGAATAAACTGGTGATATCACCAACTAATTGAGAAAAAGGTGTGAACGTTTGAATCAAATCAATCAACTCTGCATAGGGATTTTTGAAGGTTTTGAAGTTGTGGGTAAAAACGACCTTTTCGCTAGGCGTCGCCCATTATGGCCGCAGTTCAAAGAAGTTACGCCACTCTGCAGAGAAGAGTTAAACTAAGAAAAACAGCTTTAATTACAATCATTTATTCATCGATGACCACATTAAACGCTAAATTTCAATATGACTTTGTATTAAGTTTGGGATAACGGGTATTTTAGGAAGGCTTCTTTCACCTCGAATAGAAACCGATGTTTCGTAGCGGCCTATTGAACCTACGGAATCGATTTGACATGTCCCTGAATTATCTTGTAGGGCTTCGATGTACAGAAACTGAAACTTCAGTGAAGGTCAAATTATGTTCAAACTGACGTCAGCAAAGATTCCCCCGCAATTCCAATTTTTCTACTTGTTCCCAGTCTCCTGAAATTAAATTTCTCTTATTAAGCGGCCATAATGGGCGACGCTACTCTAGTAAGTAGAAAAATTCTAACTGGCCGAGTTAGCAGGAGCAATGTGAACAGCATGCAAAATTACAAATGAAAAAATGACGTGTGGAAAATTTCATTTTGAGAAAAAACCAGATAGTCTTAGGACTTAGAAAGTAGATTTTCAAAGTTTGATGACCAACTCTAGGAGGATGCTTCCTGGAGTAAATGTAGAAATAAAACCTCAGCTTTTTAGCAGAATACCTAACAGATTCAATAGCACTTTTCTGAAAAAGAAAAATACAAACCCTATCGATCAGTTCTCTGTTTTTCAATAAAACATTATCATGCTGTTCTTGCACTTCGATTAACTTCTTTTCTACAACTTCTGTCTGGTTCACTTGGACCTGAAAACAACAGAAATGTCAGTGGTTCACTCTAAGATGGAAATGTGAAAGACGGCCGATAAACGATCTCTTGCAGAGCCATAGGTATTTTTGGCAAAACAAAGACTTACCTGGACTTCCGTATAAGACTGTTCGACATGCTTCTTTGCGATATGCAGGTTTTTGACTTCGGTTTTCAGTTGGTTTATCTAAAAATAAAAAATTGTTTTTTAAAACCACCCATGAAAATGAAGCTTCTTTTAAAGGACACTATATCTTAAAAATCAGTGTCTTACTCAGTAAACATTTCAGCTGATTTTATGATGATTCAATTTTAGAACATCGTCTCCATATACATGCACATGCCTGTTAACGAGCATACTCTGTGTTCAATATAATACCTCATTGCCAAAACGTTGCATTGAACAAGCTAAGGGATGAGTAAAAGCGTCTAGCTATGTTTAAAAGGCTGTTGTGACCTTGTAGTAGCTCATCCATCTAAATAGGTACACTCACTGAGTACCGTCTTGAATAGCCAAGATCTTAAATTTAGCAGTCGTAAGATGCCCCCCTCCCCCCCGTCGAAAATCGGTCTTTTCAAGCGAAAATTAACAGCGATTTTTTTGGAAAGATCGCTTCCAAAAACAATGATTAACAGCTAAAAACTGTGGTATAAAATTGCCATCACAAGATAATCCAATTCTAAGTATACGTTATACCGGGTGTCCCAAAAAAGTACTCCTGTTTAAAAAATCACCAAAAATTGATTATCAAACCTTCGATGAAATTTTCTTTTTGAGTTGCTTTGTCAAAGACCCAAAAATATTCACAGATGATAAAATGTTGCTTTTGATACAGTAAGGTAGGAAATTTACACGTTGAAAAACCTTATTTTGAGCTATAGTTTTTAAACAAAATACTCAATCTTGCCTAAGAGTCCAAATTTTCAGATTTTGTATCATCATGAAAGTCTCTAAGGATAGTGCGCATTTATTTCTGTCATTTATGACCATACTAGAAGTTTTACACGCACAAAGAAATTGATTTTGCAATCATTAGTGCTTTTTTTGCAGTATGATTCAAAACCAGGTAGCCCTAAAAAGAGCTAAATTTGCTCATTTTAAACTACTTACAAGATCAGCTATTTCTTGCAAAATACTTTAGTTTTTGATCTACTTGATAAAAAAAGGAAATTGAAGATCGGCCGTGTAATCAAATTTTGGTGATTTTTCAAACGGGAGTACTTTTTTTGGGACACCCGGTATTTTGTTTGTTCTCTTAAAGAGCCATCCTTACACAGGTTCCTCTGTGGATCAGCTGCATTTTCAAGCTGTCTAAAAATCAAATTTGGCATAAGCAGAAAGTATGGATTCACATTGCATGGTTCTTACAAGAAATTAACTGCTTTCACACAATTCGCTAATGTCCTTATCTACGCTCATTAAAATTTATTCGGTTTATATAAACTATGAGTTGGCAAATTACCAAATAAATATTCTACACCTCTACAATTACATGATGGTGATAAACGTATACAGAAAAAAATCACAGCAAATCATCACCTCGTAATCTTTTCGACTGATTTCTGAATTCCTTGATTCTAATTCTTTTTGACATCTTTGCAATTCCTGTGTGAGGTAAGCATTGCTCTGCGCTTTTTCTTGGATCGTCTTTTCTTTCTTTTCCAGCTGCAAAATTAAAAATGTTTGTAAGAAGCAAGAAAATTAATATCAAAGATAAACTAGGATGCACCCGCAACCGAGCAACACTGAGCTAACTGTCATCAGAATTCTTGTTCAGGGCACCTTGAGAGAACTCTGGTGGAGATTTTGTCTGTCAAGCTAACATACAGTGATGAATCTTTTTTTTATATATATCAGTGAAAAAATTACAAAACTACAAAATAAGCTAACAACGACGAAGTAAAGCGAATACAATATTTTCCAAATTTACAAGAAACTTCTAAATGATACAACACAAATTGCATTAACAATACGATTACAACATAATACGAAATACGAAACGATTACAACATAATACGAGACGATTCACAAGACGATTTACACAACTATACCGCAAGAGGTGTGATCAAGCACATCTCTCCTGCAGCCAACAAGCAACAATAAGGATAGGAATAAGGATAGAAAGAGATATGAGGCGTAACTAATGTGCAAGTGCAACTAGAAAAATTTCATTCTGAACTGTCGTATTTGTAGTTGCTTCTAGTGCAGGTACTTCATTTTGCAATCATAGCGATGATGTATTCTTACGAAGTGGCTGAGTTTCAGCAGATGAAAATGCAGCCTATAATAAAGGCTTGGATTGGGAACAAGTTGAATAATGTGCCGGCAATAACTATTCCTTGAGATCTCACACAAAAACATGCAGCATTTCTAGGTTTCTAGGAAGCCAGCTGCACCAGGCTTCTAGGGAGCCATTTCTAGGGAGCCAGCTACACACGAACAATTTCACCGATTTCAGTTCAACTCTGATTTCGGTATGGCTATCTTTAATTTGCAAAGTTCTAAGTTTGATGTGTTTGAAAAGAAAATGATGTTGGTCATGAGCCTTTTCCTCCAACGATTTGCTTATCTGAATTTTCGAAAAAAAGAGGAGAACGAAGTGATGCTCATTTCAATGTAGCCAATTAGAAAGCTCACTAAATATTTTGGATGGCTCATAAGAAATAGGCAAAAGAGTTGAATAATTTCTTGCAAAAAGGCAATGCTTCGTAGTGCCTAGGAATTGGTACTTGTTGTTCTTTTATGTAGCTGCTAGGCTACATCGAGTTGAGGAATGTTGGACGGCAAAATTTTTCCGACAAGTTGTGCGCTCGAAACTTTTCCCGTGTGAAAGGAAAAGACAATTTTGCAGCAAAAATTCTTGCAGCCACACAAACTTAAAATGCAGAATCCAGAAAGCAATAAAGATAGCCATTTCGGTGTATTCAAACGTGAGGGATTGTTTTGAGTCACCACCAGGTAGAATGACTTGTTTTGTCTATTTCTTTGCGTTGTTTTGACGTGAATGATATCATTTTGCTCAACGAAGATTCAAAATACTCTGAAAAACAAGACACTTAATGTTCAAAGATGAGTTTGATTGCCTAGACCATAGGGACGCTAACATCTTGACAGGGCTAATTTCGAATCAGAGCAATCATGGTTAGAGCCTCATTGGGAATTCTAACATCTCTTACTTGCCATCTCCCTTTAAATCTAAATGAAACTTTTCGATCAAAACGCCTTGATTCATCGCTACTTGTCTTTGTTTTTTAGCATATCGTCTGCTGTGGTCTGCTCGAGGAGTTTCCAGTGGCTCACTACCGAAGCTCATAAACCAGTGGGCCACCAACTTTGATGAAACGTCGAAAAAATGTTACGAAGAAATTCGCAACTTTGAAACAAATTTGAAACAACGTCGATGAAACGTTGAAAATCAAATTTGCTATCAACAACAAAATGCAAATGTTAGATCAATGCTGCATCAACATCATATCAGCAGGAAACTTCTAATGCTGAAACTGCGTCAGAACAATTATACTGAAAGAACGTTGATATCTATTTGATCAAAGAAATTCAACATTGGACCAACCTGACTTTGCCAACTGGGAAACTTCTATCAGCACCTTATGTAAAGACTTAGCATGAAGCTTTTCTACCATAGGAGAGAACAACATAGGCAGCATATGATGAATGACTGACAATTTCAATAGAAACATTGAACCAATCACTGTGAGCCAACATAACAACAAAAGGTTAGAGATGAATTCATTGGTCCATGCAATCATCTGAATTTGCAGCAAGAATACTTCAGACTGACGAAGTTCAAGCCCAGCTGCACCATTTTAGCGTCATTGTCGCAGAATCGATTGGCGATTGATGATTGATCAGCTGTCCGTCTGACACGGATTGATTATTTAAACTACAGGGAACAGCCAAGTGCTATGCGCTTTCCTAGAAGCAGAATTGGTCTTAACTAACCAGTTGATATTCGATATTCTAGTCTTAATCAAGAAAACTAATTCCGTGAAGGGTGGACAACTGATCAATCATTTAGCAAACATCATCGATCCCAGTGTTTTGGGCTAAAAGCACGCAACAACCTTCCTCTTCACCACCTTCTACCCAAAGTGCGATTCTACACTAGAATCTATGCAACAAATTTGTTGACTAAAAGTTTAAATTTCACTGTTGCAGACAATGTGTTACAAGGATAGCAAAATCAGGGGATTATGAGCCTAAAATCATTGTTGTTGTTGCACTTGTGGTTGCTTGTTTATAAAATATGATTAGCCAAATTCGTGGAAGGGGAAAAGTTAGCCAATCAAGATAACGCACCTATGCTGGAGAGAAGCGTGCATAGCTTATAATGAGTGGCTGCAGAAGTCTGGAGAGCAAAACACTGTTGATTGCGGAGGAGAACCCTTGGATTTACCAACACACATCAACTCATCAATCAATTAATTGATTGATTGAAAAGTCAGACAATCAAAAGAACTAGACACCGAAAACACAATAGCTATTCAATTTCAACCGCTGGACAGGTATCATCAGACGCGTCCTTTGATATCATCGCAATCAGCCCTGCTTGGTACCATAACCAGGGATCTTATGGGAAAAAAAACTAATTTCACAACATTGCATGAAGTCTATGGCAACACCATAGGGGATATGAAATGTTTATAGCTAGGAACAACGGCCTATTAAAAATTTAGGCCAATCAAAACCTGCTACCTAGCATCAAATAGCACCCAGTGGTAACAGACAGCTTGTGGAAATTGCGACACAGACGTGTGCAAAATTTGTGGGAACTTTCAATTTATAAATCAAAGTGAAAGTCTTACCATTGAAACTAAACGCATTTGAAAATTATGAAACGAACTGTTCCATTTTAACGAAAAGTTAAATCTTCCATTTGCCAGCTATGAGATCATCAAATTTGCTCTCTATGACCACAGGCAACGCGAAGACAAACTTTGGCCTATATGCCTATCTTAGTTTTTGTCCGTTATGGCCTAATGCCCAAAGATCAACGACCTTCGCAACATACCTCCAGTGCTTTGTTGACTAACTTCTCTGTTCATCTGCTCTCGTATTATTAAAACTGTCAAGTCACACTGCAAGCGATGCAGCTAACCCGCCATCACTCCTAGCTAGGCTTAATTTTAAAATGCGCCTCCAGGAGATAGGCCTATAGGCAAACATTTGAACTTCACGTTGCTCGTGCTATGACAAGCAAGAGCAACGAGTTTGAGAAATCTGCCACAGCTGCCGAATTAAATCACTTATTTCTGCCAATCAAGACTACTTTCACATGATACTGGCACAATTTGAAAACGACAAAAAATGTGACAGTGACAAAGTCATTGCAATCTCCCCAACATTGCAGTCTAAATTGAAAATTATGTTTCGAAATTTGCAAAAACAGAATTTTCCCACCGTTTCCCTTCGAGTAATCAAAACTTGAAGACGTATGTCAAAATATCAAGAGGCCTTAGCTTCTTCAGAATCCTTGAAAAAAACGGTCACCAATTTTCAAGTGTCCCTTGCAGTTTGTTGATACATCTTTAAGTGATCGCCAATGATTTGCTAAATTGAAAACTCGCAATTTAAAAGAAAAGATTCTTACCAGTGCAATATTCTCTACCTCTTCTTTAAGTTCGGCCTGAAAAACAAGCGCTAAAGTCAAAGAAAGAAAAGAGTTCATACAAATTAAATTATATTCTGCAGTTATCTACCACTGAGAGAAGCGTTCTACCTTTGATGAGCTGAGAATTTTTGCGACTTATAAAATCTAACTGAGTTGGTTAGCACTCAGTCATATTTCATATGGAAGTGACGTTATGCCTATAATAGACCTTTTAGCTATTCTGAAAATAATCGGAATCGAACGATACTTTGCTACATTCTGTAGAATTTTCGAATGGGCACAATGGTNATTCTTACCAGTGCAATATTCTCTACTTCTTCTTTAAGTTCGGCCTGAAAAACAAGAGCTAAAGTCAAAGAAAGAAAAAGGTTCATACAAATTAAATGATATTCTGCAGTTATCTACCACTGAGGGAAGCATTCTACGTTTGATGAGCTGAGAATTTTTGCGACTTATGAAATCTAACTGAGTTGGTTAGCACTCAGTCATATTTCATATGGAAGCGATGTTATGCCTAATAGACCTTTTAGCTATTCTGAAAATAATTGGAATCGAACGATACTTTGATACGTTCTGTAGAATTTTCGAATGTGCACAATAGTGATAGAAGTTCTAACGCCATTCGATCGAACCTCCCGTATAAAAATGCATAAAATAACGCCCGATCCAGGCTCTTTTGTAGAATAGCTAAAAGGTCTATTCTGGATAGGCATATTCTGTTAATCAAAGTTTATCTCAAATAAGTTGTGACGCGAAAAAGCCTACGAATAAAAACGATTGAGGCAATTTAGCGCTATCGAAAGTCTCACGTGACTTCTAATTTGAGACGGACTTTGTTGAATTTTAAAAATTGTGTACTATGGAGATGCGAGAGAAAGAAACGTTGCAAGTGATACATTGTCATCATGAAGTTCAAGATGAAATTTAAGCTATATTCACGTTGCAGTCTAAGATTTCTGTAAATTCGATACAAAGTCACTTTGCCATATTCTTGTCGAGAGTAAAACATATGATTTCTAAACTATTTTCTTTAATATCTTGGAAGCTGGGTGAACAAGACAGGAAATATTGCGTAAACCGTCAAAGCTCTAGTAAGCCCCCCGGGGGGGGGGGTATTTGATTTCGGAGATTCCAGAGGGGGGCTTAAAAGGGAGGAGGCTTATTCACAAGTGACTTCTGGTTTCCATTACGTTCCCTCTCTATCAAACCCCTTCCCACTTACATCAAATACCAGAGAAAAAGATCAAAATTTTATAACTAGTGTGACGACGAACAATTTCATTTTGACCCCTTCAGGATGACATGATGAAAAACAACATGGTTGACATATTAAAGCCCCAAATCCATTAATAAATAAATAAATATCAAATAAATAAATAAATGAATAAATAAATAAATAAATAAATAGACAATTCCATGTTAGAGCGACATATCCACCTTTCAAAGTATGACATATACAGAATTTTAATGAACGTTTCGGCACTAGACTTGTGCCATCGTCAGCTAAAGAATCAAAGTGGAAGGGCTTAGCAGAGAGTGGGGGTTAATAGAGACATGAGCTAACTAGAGCTTTTGCTGTAAGTAAAAATGGAAATCCTGTTGCATCAAGAAAGAGAGCGACATTATTTGGTTGAAATCTTATGCGAATGGCGAGGTACTCTTGTCAGAGTCCCATTTCTAACCATGAACTTTTGCGTGCCGAATGAAGCGCAAAATAACAGCACCTAGGCCGGACATTGTTTCATATCATACGCAAAGGTCGTTTTTGGACCGCAAAGGATCATGGTTTGCTTAGGGTCTTTAAATATAAATTTGACTCCTTACCTTCATTGTTCTCATGATAGTGTCTTTGTTCTGCAAAGAAGACAAGATTCTGTTATTTGATTCAATAAACGATAAACAATTTCAGACTTCATGAGTGCCTGTCAACAGGAATACGACACATAACAAGGAATAAAAACTTTTTAAATATCTTTGGGTGGGGTTTATTCAAGAGGGGGGCTTATTCGAAGGTGGGGATTTATTTGAGGACCTATGGTATGACCAAACTAGGAGCTTAATATAAAAACAATCAATCTGGTAATCATCAGTGCTTTCGCGGTATGTTTCAAAACCATGCAGCTCTAAAAAAAAAGCTAAATTCTGCTCGTTTTTAAACAAATTACAAGATCAGCTAAGCGAGGAAAAAATTGATCTTTAATCTACTTGAGAAAAAAGTAATTCGAAGATCGGCCTTCTGATAAAATTTTGGTGATTTTTCAAACAGGAGTATTCTGTTTGGACACCCGGTACCCGGTACATTTCTAATGGTCACTAAAGCATGACAAAAACTACAGAAATATTCAACTCTAGTGGGAAATTTCTTCTGGTTCACCCGTTGGTAGCGCCGAAAACACTGAATGGATCCCTTTAACTCTCACGAATAGACTCACGATATAGTCCCAGTTATTGCAACAACAACAACGACAACAACAACAACAACAACAACAACAGTTTTTTTTCAAATTTTGCTTTAGTTTGAGCGTCCATTAGTCTATCAATATCGATAACTATGAACATGGAATCAGTTTAAACTCTCAATATGAACGTGAGTCTTAGACAATACCGGATGTCCCAGAAAGAAGTATGCATATTTCTTTTGATCCAGCGATGTGAATTTAGCTTTAATCAATGGCTAATTTCTTTCAAAATGTTCCTCGATATTCAACATGAACATGGATACTTCCTTTGTTGGTAATGCAGTAGACATATTAATCTTGAAAGCTCAAATTTGTCCCCACCTCCAAGTAAGGGA
>REGL01000735.1:49237-63344 GCA_004194395.1 Aurelia aurita complex sp. Pacific | reverse complement strand
CTCTATTAGAAATAAATGGCTTGGAAGAAACTAAGGGATTTTTGCCGTAAATCTGCCATGGCAATTTATTGATATCTTAATTAGTTACAATATGGCGGCATTTATTAAATTTGAGGCTATAACGTCATCAATTTCTAAATCCTAAACTAGAAAAGTTACAGATCTCTGCTTGCCACCTTGCCACCATATTGTAGACCTTCATAAACAATGGTTTCTTTGAAGGTTATATAATGTTTCCTCTATTAGAAATAAATGGCTTGGAAGAAACTAAGGGATTTTTGCCGTAAATCTGCCATGGCAATTTATTGATATCTTAATTAGTTACAATATGGCGGCATTTATTAAATTTGAGGCTATAACGTCATCAATTTCTAAATCCTAAACTAGAAAAGTTACAGATCTCTGCTTGCCACCTTGCCACCATATTGTAGACCTTCATAAACAATGGTTTCTTTGAAGGTTATATAATGTCTCCTCTATTAGATTTGAGCCCTATGCATCAAAATTGAGGTTTTAATACTTTTACCGTCATCAAAATGCTTCTACATTATGCATGAAGTCAAAGTAGAGATTTTGGTAACTTCCGACGACGGATAACTGTGCGATAACATTTTATTTCAATCAATGAGCAAGCTTTGCTCTAGCTAAACAAAAATGAATTTGTAACACAATAGCATCAATTTCTTTTGATTAAAATCGGTATTCGAAGCGATTAGCGATTGCAGACAAAAGAATTTTTCTCAACCAGTAGGCCACAGTAATTCAAAACAAACAAAGTTGCTCTGAAACCCAGGTAGCTAGCTCACTCGTTGTGCATTCCAGAAATGGTTCTTGAGAGAAAAAATGAGCCTATATCGAAAGAAGAAGGATCCACCTGATCATCTATGTGTTTGGTTTAGCGGCTGAGCAGTGTCTTAATTACACCCACAAACGCAAGAAGTGAATTGCCTCCTAATCAACTGCTAAACCGAACGAATAAAATGCTCGTGGCAGATGCTTAGATATGTCCATCTTCTTTCGATATATGCTAATATTTCCTCTTGAAAATCATTTCTGGAATGCATAATGAGCGAACTAGCTACCTTGGTTTCAGAGCAACTTTTGTTGCTTTGTTTGCTTTGAATTACTGCAATCGATAATCGCGTTGAATTTCGGTGTCAATCAAAAGCAGCTGATGGTATTATGTGTTACAAAATCTGTCTATGTTTCCCAAATCTGAAAAACCAGAAATGCGTAGTTTTACAAACCTTTTGAAGCAGTAAATCTTCAATTCGGCTCTCTAACTCTTCGTTTATATCCATGACTTTATTCAAACGCTAAAAATTAAGCAGTAGATTATTGAATTTACGCACACATTGGTCATGAAGGTAATGTTTTAATCCTTTCTTTGATCTTAATGGGTATGGTTGGAAACCTTTTAATTAATGTACTTTGTAAAGGGAATGTTTTGAGGTCATGTGTCTGTGTCTCTGATCATGTGTCTTTGAAGTCAAGGATTTTAAATATTATGGCGCAATGTTTATTGAAGGTTATAACAAGGGTGTTAGGACACGGATGTTTTGATTACGCGTATGTCGTATTTATTTACCTTGTTTTGATCTTTGTCTTTTTTTCTTTTCTGCTTCCTCTTCGACTGATGTGTGCAACTGAACGGTTTAGGCCTAAATGCCTCGTGGTATTTGAATATATCTTCCTTGCATTCCTGTGTCTTAGCGCGCCTTCGCGGAAGAAAGGCTTGCCTGCAATGCCTGCGAAACCCATCATAAAAATTGCCGAAAGGTACCTCTGAGAGAATATTGTGCTTTTTTACTCACGTTTCTAACTTCATCCAGTTCATCAACCTTCTGCTTGAGAATTTCCAAATCATGCTCCGACAGAGCTAGCTTCTAGAAACGAGATTATGCATCAATAAAATGCTACAACAGGCATCAAATATATGTTAAATAGTACGTCTGTTACGATTTNTGCATTCCTGTGTCTTAGCGCGCCTTCGCAGAAGAAAGGCTTCAAACCGCAATGCCTGCGAAACCCATCATAACAATTGCCGAAAGGTACCTCTGAGAGAATATTGTGCTTTTTTACTCACGTTTCTAACTTCATCCAGTTCATCAACCTTCTGCTTGAGAATTTCCAAATCATGCTCCGACAGAGCTAGCTTCTAGAAACGAGATTATGCATCAATAAAATGCTACAACAGGCATCAAATATATGTTAAATAGTACGTCTGTTACGATTTCAACCTTGTGATGTTTTTGAGACAAACTATTTAAAGATCACATGATTTAAAGACCGCTGTTGCTTTTCTAGATTCTGTTCAAAAATCGCCGATAATTCTGCCAAAACTGAACAATATGTCCATTCTCGTTCAACACGTTGTCGATATTTTGGGAAGAGTAAAGAAAGAAGATTCAAAATTTCTGAGAAACGATGATATGTGCTGAAAGAATTGGTATCATCTACAAATTTAAATAAAGGGGATACTTTTTATAGTAAAAGAATTATCTCAGTTCATTGAATCATATAGTTTCAAAGTTATGGTTGATTTTGATAGGAATGTGATTCTGACCATGCTTGAAAGAAGACTAAAATGGTCGATCAAATCACTTCCAAGTTCAAAGCTCCAGAATGATAACAAGTAATAGACCAAGCTTCTGGGGAATCAAACAAATGATCAACATGTCTACATTGCATGTAAAAATAAGTGCATTGCTTCGTCCTGTCCTGCAGGTTGGTTTCCATTGCACAATGAACTGTCATTGCCTTCCTCATCGCCACTTAGTGAAAGTTCATCTAGCACTGGGTAACGTAGGGCTCAAATCTTTAAAAAGGTCAGTGTAAAATTCTATTACAGTTTCCTTTGAAATAAATAACTTGGGAAGAATTTTGGGTTTTTTGCTGTAAAACTGCCGGGGAAATTTATCGATATTTTGATTAGTTTCAAAATGGCGGCATTTATGAAATTTGAGGCTATGACGTCATCGAATTTCTAAATCCTAAACTAGAAAAGCACAGATTTCTGCTTGCCACCATATTGTATACCTTCATAAACTATGGCTTTACTTGAAGTCTGTATCCGTCTTCCTCTATAGGTTTAGGATTTACGATGTTATACATTTTTTCAAAATTTTCCATGAATTTTTTTCAAAATAAGCAAAATGTCACCATTTTGAAAATAATCAAGATATCAAAAAAATTTCCACGGCAGATTTACAGCAAAGTACCATAACTTCCTTTCAAGCCATTCAATTCATAGAAAAATGTGATAGAATTTTACACCCACCTATTTAAAAATTTGAGCCCTATACTTCACTGGGTACGACATTTTCTGTATAGCTTGATTCACGCACTGGTCGTAAAAATCAGGCCTAAAAGTCAGATATCGCTCCCAGTGCAAGGTGAATATTCATCATATTTGAAAAATTGGCAATGAGGAAATCGATAATAGTTTATTGCGCGGTGCAAACCAGCATTTAGATGATAAAAGAAGCAATTTTGGTGAAACAAAATAAAAGTCGATCGAATTTGGTAAACATTTGCAAAAATTTTTATTAGCACATGCAGAGCAAAATCATTCATAACTCTAGAAATTTATGTAAAATTTCTAATCTAAGTTAGCTTTTCCCCCGCAGAAAACATTTCTCCAAGATCTAAATGGTACGTCATCCACAATATTACTCTACATTTTTACTTCGCATTTTTTGGCCTCGCATTCTACCTCGCTTTTTTGAGTCGCATCTTTGCCTCACATTTTTGCCTCGCAGGTAGATGAGAACTAAGCTTCATTAGAGTAAGTTCAAAATTACCTTCTCGTTTTCGTATCTGTCTATCTGCTGCTGCAACGTGCAGTTCGCCAATTCCATTTCTGCAATTCTCTAAGGAATAAAAAGTGCTTCAATTAAATCTTCGGGTCTACAGAGACTCTGTATTGTATCAAAATGCTCTGCAAATGTCTTTAGATCAACCTGATATGGTCCATTCGTATTTCTNTTTTAATCCTTTCTTTGATCTTAATGGGTATGGTTGGAAACCTTTTAATTAATGTACTTTGTAAAGGGAATGTTTTGAGGTCATGTGTCTGTGTCTCTGATCATGTGTCTTTGAAGTCAAGGATTTTAAATATTATGGCGCAATGTTTATTGCAGGTTATAACAAGGGTGTTAGGACACGGATGTTTTGATTACGCGTATGTCGTATTTATTTACCTTGTTTTGATCTTTGTCTTTTTTTCTTTTCTGCTTCCTCTTCGACTGATGTGTGCAACTGAACGGTTTAGGCCTAAATGCCTCGTGTTATTTGAATATATCTTCCTTGCATTCCTGTGTCTTAGCGCGCCTTCGCGGAAGAAAGGCTTGCCTGCAATGCCTGCGAAACCCATCATAAAAATTGCCGAAAGGTACCTCTGAGAGAATATTGTGCTTTTTTACTCACGTTTCTAACTTCATCCAGTTCATCAACCTTCTGCTTTAGAACTTCCAAATCATGCTCCGACAAAGCTTGCTTCTAGAAACGAGATTATGCATCAATAAAATGCTACAACAGGCATCAAATATATGTTAAATAGTACGTCTGTTACGATTTCGACCTTGTGATGTTTTTGAGACAAGCTATTTAAAAATCACATGATTTAAAGACCGCTGTTGCTTTTCTAGATTCTGTTCAAAAATCGCCGATAATTCTGCCAAAACTGAACAATATGTCCATTCTCGTTCAACACGTTGTCGATATTTTGGGAAGAGTAAAGAAAGAAGATTCAAAATTTCTGAGAAACGATGATATGTGCTGAAAGAATTGGTATCATCTACAAATTAAAATTAAGGGGATACTTTTTTATAGTAAAAGAATTATCTCAGTTCATTGAATCATATAGTTTCAAAGTTATGGTTGATTTTGATAGGAATGTGATTCTGACTATGCTTGAAAGAAGACTAAAATGGTCGATCAAATCATTTCCAAGTTCAAAGCTCCAGAATGATAACAAGTATCTGGGGAATCAACAATTGATCAACACGTCTTCATTGCATGTAAAAATAAGTGCATTGCTTATTTCTGTTTTTTAAAGCTGGTTTCCACCGCTCAATGAACTGTCACTGCCTTCCTCTAGCACTTGCACTGGTTCATCTAGCACTGGGTAACATAGGGCTCAAATCTTTAAAAAGGTCAGTGTAAAATATTACAATTTTCTTTGAAATAAATAACTTGGAAAGAGTTTGGGTTTTTGCTGTAAAACTGCCGGGGAAATTTATCGATATTTTGATTAGTTTCAAAATGGCGGCATTTATGAAATTTGAGGTTATGACGTCATCGAATTTCTAAATCCTAAACCAGAAAAGCACAGATTTCTGCTTGCCACCATATTGTAAACCTTCATGAACTATGGCTTTACTTGATGTCTGTATCTATTTTTCTCTATTAGTTTAGGATTTACGATGATTTACATTTTTTCAAAATTTTCCATGAATTTTTTTAAAAATAATCAAAATGCCACCATTTTGAAAATAATCAAGATATCAACAAAATTTCCACGGCAGATTTACAGCAAAGTACCATAACTTCCTTTCAAGCCATTCAATTCATAGAAAAATGTGATAGAATTTTACACCCACCTATTTAAAAATTTGAGCCCTATACTGCACTGGGTACGACATTTTCTGTATAGCTTGATTCACACACTGGTCGTAAAAATCAGGCCTAAAAGTCAGATATCGCTCCCAGTGCAAGGTGAATATTCATCATATTTTAAAAATTGGCAATGAGGAAATCGATAATAGTTTATTGCGCGGTGCAAACCAGCATTTAGATGATAAAAGAAGCAATTTTGGTAAAACGAAATGAAAGTCGATCGAATTTGGTAAACATTTGCAAAAATTTTTATTAGCACATGCAGAGCAAAATCATTCATAACTCTTGAAATTTATGTAAATTATTAATCTAACTTAGCTTTTCCCCTGCAGCAAAATATTTGTGCAATTCTAAATAGTATGTCATCCACAATCTTACTCTGCATTTCTACTTCGCATTTTTGCCTCGCATTCTGCCTCACATTTTTGCCTCGCAGCTTTGCCTCACTTTTTTGAAGGTGTTGTGGCGCAGTGGTGTAATCCTCTGACATTGCAGCCAGAACAGTTAGGTGGACCGGGTTCGATCCCAGGTAGGGCCCCATCACTTCAGCGTCATGACAAGGGGTCGCGGACTCGATTAGGCCTATTCTACTTCTGCGATCCCAGCGCTTGGCGCTAAAAACCGCAACTTCACCTTCACCTTCACCTTTTGCCTCGCAGGTAGATGAGAACTAAGCTTCATTAGAGTAACTTCAAAATTACCTTCTCGTTTTCGTATCTGTCTATCTGCTGCTGCAACGTGCAGTTCGCCAATTCCATTTCTGCAATCCTCTGGGGAATAAAAAGTGCTTCACTTAAATCTTCGGGTCTACAGAGGCTCTGTATCAAAATGCCCTGCAAATGACTTTAGATCAAACTGATATGGTCCATTAGTATTTCTAAGGCCAGCTGCTTTGGTAAAGTATCAGCGTAAAGCTACAGGCAACTCCAGCAGCACTAATATTGTGAAATGTCCCGCTGCAAGATCGTATCATTCGATCAATGTAAACATTCGAGTTCGTTCAATCTCAACTGCCAAGTTCTGATGACAAAAATATGCACGAAGAGCTTACTAGGAGTGGCAGCCGATATTCCACTTTGGAAAAAACTTCCNATAATTTGGTTCTTGATCTACATCACAAAGAAGAGAATTGAAGATCGGCCATGTCATCAGATTTGGTGATTTTTCAAACGGGAGTACTTTTTTTGGGACACCCGGTATATATCATTTATAGGAATAGGATGTTATCATTTAATGATGGACATGTTCAAAATCCATTCCGAAATTTACCTGATTGAAATCTGCCACTCAGTTCTGAAATAATGAGGGATTGTCTCGAAAATACCCCTTCAAAAAACTTTCAAAATGTGCCTAAAATCACCAACAAATTTCCCAATATTTCCAACACGTTTCAGCGCGTTTTATTCTCTTGGGAAGAAGAAATCACCCTGCAATGATCTTTCTAAACTCTTGCTTTTTTAATCCTCCATTTCTTAAGAATAAAGTCAACGACCGGATGAGCCCAACTTACTTTTTGAAAAATCATCAAACTTTAGGTTAAAGATTACGAATTTACAACTCGAAAACCTGATTCCAAGCAATAGTTTTCAGAGAGACATGGTCTACCAGAGAATTTAGAACATGTTAGACGTTTGAAGCATGTAGATCTCAGACCATTTAACAGACTCCAATAGATTGATAATACCTATGTAGCTAAAATATCAACTTCAGCAACTTAGATAAGAAAGTTTAATTGGTCACTAGTGGTCGTATCATTCTCATAATGAAAGCAATCTTATAAAATGCTTCACCTCAAGACCCCTCAACACAAGCCTATTATCATCATTATTGTTATTATCACTTTATTTACAACTTTGGCATACAAAATTATACGATAGCTGTATATGTATGTCAGAAAATATTTACAAACACAGCTAATGAAAGCCAACTAATTGAAATGACAAAAAACTGAATTGATAAAAATATTATATAAAACTAAATACGGTTCAAAATTTCAGCAAAGTCTACACTGGCATTGGCACTCATTTCCTTTCCAGGCTTTGATTTTGGTCTTAAACTCAGTCAGGCTAATTGACTGTCTAATCGAGACTGGACTGGGCTCAATCTCTGGGAATCGAGAATAGGCCTAGCATCATTAATCATATCGAACCCAGGATCTTCACGCGAAAGTTTCTCCGACGATCCATTGTACCACTCATTCAAATCACAATGAAATGTCAGAGAAACCTGAAGTCATTCAACAAACTTTTCGTTGCTTTAACATCAAAATTTCCAACCAAAAAGCTCATATCTTTGAACGTTTTCAACATTTTTTTGGTTAAACTTTCTTAAATTTCGAAACTTTTGCCGAAAGTTTCATCGTCGAGGTTTATCTGCCGAAATTTGTTCATTGACTGTTTTGGCGTTCAATTTGATTTTAGTGAATTTTTAAACAGCTATATATCGTGAATATATCGTAGGATGAATTTTGTAAAACAAAGGATATAGTGCTGTTTAAAGAATAAATTCAACACCTTCTGTGAAGCCAACGACAATGTTTTGCCTTCTCTCGATATTTTGATTTGCTTGAGTGCACTCAGAGGTGTGAAATCTATTCTTCAGAAAGGCAAATCGCTTTGTCTTTTTGGAAACCTGAACTTTATTGTACAAAATTTGCCCTTGCCCCTGCAACTATCTTACTGCAAGTTGATGACAGAAAAAGTAGGGTGTCCCAAAAAAATTGTGCCCCGTTTGTCTGAAGATTGCTACAAACCGGCAAAAGATTCTCGCCAAACTTTTGCATGATGGTGCTCTTCAGATGTTCAATTAATGTTTGCTACCATCCCCATGAAAATCCGTTGAAAATTGACGGAGCTGTGACCCTCAGGAGACCAAATTTGCCAGATGACTGAAACCAGCGGTCGGCCATTTTGTCTTATTAATTTTGCAGCGATAAATAGCTTCATGGATTGAAAATGAAACAGCAGCCTCAAATGTCACAGCTCTCGTGAAAATTCCCATAATCCTTGGAGATTTCCACTATTTCTAACCTCAAAGAAACTATTTCTTACCTCACGCGAAGATACTTATCACTGCAAAATAGTAAGACAAAATGGCCGACTGCTGGTTTTAGTCATCAGGCAGATTTGGTCTTGTGAAGGTCATAGCTCCATCCTTTTTCAACGGATTTTTACGGGAATGGTAGCAAACTTTAATTGAATGTCTGAAGAGCAACATCATGCAAACGTTTGGCGATAATCTTTTGACGTTTTGTTGCAATCTTCAGGCAAACGGGGCACAATTTGTTGGGACACCCTGTAGTGTAAGGCAAAAATCTATGATTTGTACAGATCTCCGACAATTTCGTCCCTCAGTTCAACTATAGTCTTGTTTATAAGTTTTCTTCATCTCAATGCTGATCTTTCTTTGAGGTCTAGGCTTTGTGGTTGTCTGTTTTTCATTCGCATCACTATCACGAAAAGCAACATCAAATGCCGCTCCGAGAACTCTGTATTGTTTCATCTTGTACGTCACTGTTGATTGGCCTAAGGCAAACGTCTCAGCACCAACCTCACTGGTTTGAAACTCTCCAATTTTGCTCGATGAAGTGGACACAGGAACACTGTAGCGACGGCAACGATGTTTCAGAAGCCTCTTATCATCAGATTTGCCTGCAACGGGATTATCGCCACCTTTTGGATTTTCTTCTAAGGCCGGTAAATTCTTCTCAGGCATAGAAAATGAGCGTTGTCTCACTGGAAATGGAGAATCCTTTGCTCTTCCAACAAACTCAGTAACTTGCTCTTGTTTGTCGGAAGTCGGTAACGCAGCCACGGAACATCGGCGTAACGAGTTTACCAAAGGTGGCAAAGTGTCTTTGTGTTCGGTACAACGTTTCTCGTCATCAAAAGCAAACAATTTCGCCTTCTCTAATGCATTTTCAAGTTCTTGTTGCGAGCGGCGTCGTACTTTCTTCACGAAAGCACGTTTCTCAGACTTTTTCTCACTATCAGCCAGATCTCTTTCAAAAACGTTTCGCGTTCTTTCGATTGAAATCTTTCGCCTGTTTGCCTGGTCGTAGCACTTATCGATATAGTCGAACTGCTTATCTGCCATATTTTGAACGCAAGTGTTCTTGCGGGAAACTCCTTTCGGGTCGAGAAATAGTCGATCCAACATTTTAGGATTTGTGAAGTGATCCATTCTGACGAGGAATTTTTCTCTTTTGCTATCAGTAACCAAAGAGTTNCGGCGTCGTACTTTCTTCACGAAAGCACGTTTCTCAGACTTTTTCTCACTATCAGCCAGATCTCTTTCGAAAACATTTCGCGTTCTTTCGATTGAAATCTTTCGCCTGTTTGCCTGGTCGTAACACTTATCGATATAGTCGAACTGCTTATCTGCCATATTTTGAACGCAAGTGTTCTTGCGGGAAACTCCTTTCGGGTCGAGAAATAGTCGATCCAACATTTTAGGATTTGTGAAGTGATCCATTCTGACGAGGAATTTTTCTCTTTTGCTATCAGTAACCAAAGAGTTACTACATTCTCCAAGCAGAAATAACAGAAAATGACCTATATAAAAAAACTGCTTCATTTATATACTGGAAGTTGTTGATCAGAGACGGGAGTCGCTTGATAGGTTTCTACACCTACAGTTGAAATTTACTGGAACCAGTAAACCAAGGCTGCACACTCTCCTTCACTGCAAGACCCCCCGGTTTTATATACTATGACCAATGCTCTTGGAGTGGAGGGACTCTGTAATAATACAATGTCAGGGAGGGACCGTCAGAACATTGATTATTGATTATTTGTCAAAATGCTGAGGTTGGAAAAATTTCACTCCCCCTGCTTTTTCTTTTTCTGTGGTCGTTGGCTGGTACTGGGTGTCCCAAGTACTCCTGTTTGAAAAATCATTAAAATTTGTTCGCATGCCTGATTTTGAAATTTCTTTTTTTGGCAAGCAGATCAAATATCAAATTATTCTCCCAGAGGATAGGGCTCAAATCTTTCAAATCTTTAAAAATGTGGGTGTGACATTTTTCTTTGAATTGAATGGCTTGAAAGGAACTCATAGTACTTTGCTGTAAATATGCCGTGGAAATTTTTTGATATCTTGATTTTTTTTCAAAATAGCGGCAATTTAATGATTTTTAAAAAAGTTGATGGAAAGTTTTGAAAACATTTAAATTATCGTAAATCCTAAACCAAAGGAGGAAAAGTCATATAACTTTCAAGAAAACCACAATTTATGAAGGCCTACAATATGGTGAAAAGCATAAATCAGTATCTTTTCTGGTTTAGGATTTAGAAGTTTGATGACGTCATAGCCTCAAATTTAATAAATGCCGCCATTTTTAAACTAATCAAGATATCAATAAATTTCCACGGCAGTTTTACAGCAAAAAACGCTAAATTCCTTCCTAGCCATTTAATTCAAAGGAAACTGTTATAAAATTTTACACCGACCTTTTTAAAGATTTGAGCCATATGTTTTCTCCCAGGCATAGCTGATCTTGTGATTGGTTTCAAAATTGATAAATTTAGCTCTTTCTAGGGATGCCTGGTTTTGGAGCATACTCCTGGTCTAAGTTGTCGTGCAGCCAAGAGTTATCCGGGCTCAAAACTGTAACTCTCACGACCATTCTAATGCAAAACAGGATGTATCATAAAGAGTTGGAAAGAATCACTCTTTCTAAGTGGCCAAGTTTCATTATTTCAAGAAGAGGTGGTCCCGATACGCCCACTTCAAAACATGTTGTGGCGAAATTAATGTATAGCTATTGATCATGCGGTGTTATGAAAATATTGTGCATGACATGTCGCACGCCAGAAAATGAAATTGTTGAAGTCTGAATTTAAGTTAACTAAAATTTAAATTTCTAATTATCCCAGGCCTTTGCTGATTATGTACCTTGAATCTTTAACATTTCACCTTTAGCTTTTAACTTCTCACCTTTGACCTCTAACTTTTAAATTCTAACATATAACCACACTGGGTGAATCAATGAAAGGCCCGGCGTTTGAAAATGTTGCTCCCTGACTATCTAAGCAATAATATTGAAAACTATCTTGTTTGATTCCCGTTATATCTAATTAGATTCAGTCATTTACCCGGCTTTAATCAGCCATTCCTTCCCGTCGATATGGGAGATTCTCTGCAGAAAGCCCCTTTCGAAAGCCTGGAAAAAGGAATGAAAATGACGAGCAAAATTTCCCTTTGTTTTCCTTCCTAGCAATTATGACACGTACATGCATATGCATGCATGTATTTTATCCTCTTGGGAGAATGGAATCATCCTGAACAAGTTATTCATACCAGGAAGAAGACTTTTTCACCCCCCCCCCCCAAGAGGATAGCAGGTGCTAAAGCATGCTCAAGTCATAGCTGTAAGGTAAACATGTTCAGGAAACTTGCTCATGATTTTAGCATGTTTTCCAATGTGTTTTGAAGGGACATTTTTTAGAAAACCCCTTGTAAAATCTGAACGGAGTAGCCGATTTCAGCCAGGAGAAATTCTAAAAATAATTGAATATGTTAGCCGTTCAATCAAATATTGCAAAATATCATTGCTTATATATTCAGGGAACAGTAGCCTCTCAAACGCCGGGACTTTTTTTACTCACCCGGTAGATTGCAAAATCAGAGGAAAATGTAATTCCTGTTAGTTCATAATTAACCCAGATGTCCGTTGTCACTGTCACTTGTCAGAAACTTCGGTTATCCATAGAGCTTCAAAAACCTAACAGTGTTAGAATATTTCTAAGGGTTACAATGAGTAGGAAAGCTATCAAGACGGCCTATGAATAGCGTGGAGTGGAGGTGGGGCCAAATGGGTCACTTGGTTATGCTTCTAAAATTGAGACAATATGTTCTTGGTCGAAAACTTGCAGTTTTTCCAATGAATAAAATCGTCTCTGCTCATGATAGGAACTGATTTTCTTGGACTAAAGCATTATAACATTGACATCTACAAGATTGTCAATGATAAATTTCCCTCCGTTTTTCAGAAAATCCTTCGTGATTTTAAAATCGAAAAGGGGTTTAAGCCATGCAAATCTTGAACATAACTGAACAAATCTCCTATCAAACAGGATATTTGATGGGGGTCCGGGGGTGGAGCGCCCTCTCTTCATAGGCAAAGCCGTATGAACTGGGAAGACTGGGGGCACTCATCCCCCAGATTTTGCAATATACAAAGAAGTGCCCTTTCTATTTTCAGGAAGGATCCATTTAGCTTAGGGAAAAATGCCCTTGAAGTGTCCTGCTCCCAAAGTTTGAGATGATTCCTACGGCCCTATCAATAGGCCATTTGTCCGAAATGGTACTGTTCCTGTCGGATTTTTTGTGAGTTATAGGTCCACCTTTGAAAGATTTTGTTGGAGAAACGATGCATATGACTGAACGTGATTTTATCAAAGTTTGAGGATAAATGCCGAGATTAATCTTGAGTTTCTTGCAAATTATTGCTTTATATTCATTCATTTCGAAGGTTGCAAAGTTGGATTGCCAAATAATTCTATATCTTAGCTGTTAAAGGTGCACACCAGTCATTTCAAGCATAATTGTAACCATATCGTAACGGATATTCCTACAACTAGTGTTGTTGCTGTTGTTTCTGTTGTTGCTGTTGTTGCTGTTAGTATCCACCCTGCATTTGCTACCATTATTGCTGTCATATTGAGGGAACAGTAGCTTTCCAAATTGGAATTGTTTAATGACTCACGCTGTGGTATGAGTTTGTAGTTCATACGTGTAGAAATTGTTTTACAAAATGGAAGATTACAGACTAGAGCAGTCTCGTTGTATGGGCAAAATGTAAATAGTTTCTCGATTGCTTTTCTTTAGCAATCTTAGAATTTTGCACGACAAGAATGTCTTTCAAAGTGGAAATCACACGAAATCAAAACTGCAGGGAACAACAGCTATTTCGAGCGCAGCTATTTTCCAAAAAAATTTCTTTTAAAAGCTGGTAATAATTGCGTGGTACGGAATGGAAAATAACAAAATAGTGCATACCTGTTGTGCTTTGGCCAATAGCTCTCTTGGATGTTCATTCATTTCAAGGGTGTTGTTATTTTGATATTGAATGTCTCCATCTGTGATAAGAAGGCGAAAATTATTTAGGCCTGTTTTTTTGTGATCGTAAAACAGTTGCAACGGTCGAGCGAGTGGTCAGAAGCAGTATGACAAATATGGAAGACAATGGCGGTCATCTTACGACAGAAAGCCCAATCGTGTAATATGGCGGCCTAGCTTTCTAAGATAGCAGTATTTCTTCTTTGAATTGAAGGGCATTAAATTCATACCGTAAATGGTTAATTGTTATATCGGTTATGAACAGCCAATTTCAAGCTGTTTTGCGGGTAATTGAGGAAAAAGAATTCTAGCTAAATCCTGATTTCAAAAAAACATGATGCACCTAAATATACGAGCAAAGTCTCAAAAATTAGATAGAAGTCTCAGCAAGATGATGACATTAAAATTTCACAAATTAATCGCATAT
>REGL01000735.1:20938-41578 GCA_004194395.1 Aurelia aurita complex sp. Pacific | reverse complement strand
TGAAGGTGAAGGTGAAGTTGCGTTTTTCAGCGCCAAGCGCTGGGATCGCAGAAATAGAGCAGACCTAATCGAGTCCGCGACCCCTTGTCATGACGCTCAAGTGGTGGGACCCTACCGGGTTTCGAACCCACTCCGTCTGACTGTTCTGGCTGCAAAGTCAGAGGATTACACCACTGCGCCACAACACCAGTATAGTAGATCGTAGGCAGTGTCTTAAGTAATTTGTTGTTGTAAGCTTTTATATTGAATATATATAAAAAAGAAAGAAATAGAGAGTACAAGGCCGATATGCAAGACTGAAATGTTAATATCAGTCAAAGGCTAGATTTGAAAATTCTGTTTGGTAGATCACTCGTCATTTAGACCTAGAAATTAGGAACATGCTGCAAAGGGGTTAGTATGGGAACGAGAATTCCACGCTCACATCTGGTCCATGATTTATTTGCCATTAAAATCTAAATTCAATATAATTGCCAGCTTCAGAAATAGAATTCAAATTTAGATGGTGAGTAAATTATGGACCAGAATAGAACGTGGAATTCTCATTCACATAACCCATTACCAGAATTTTCCTAACTTATGGCTCTACAAGATGAAAGATTTTAGCAACAAAATTTTCTCATCTAAGTTAGTCTTTGATTGACAGATTAACATTTCAATTTTGAATATCAGCTGCATACATTTTTCCACAGCCATCAAAAGGGGTTAAATAAGAAATATGCAGGACCAGCAGTTCTTTCCTCGTCGTTCAAGGGATCCGTGTCGATCGGCCGTTTTAACAAACTTAGCCTCCATCCCTACCACATAAAGGTGTGCTTCGGATTGCCCCACGCTGTGGGTGGGTCCCATGAAAATCAGCCACTAGACTGAAGGGTCACCCTTAATAGAGTGAAATATGAAATAAATATGAAATGGTATCATCGGATTTATACTCATCTTGGCTGTTGAGAAACATAACTTCTTTTATATAAAATATGACAATAAATCTTACATTCTACTATACCTTCCTAATTACTGCACAACACTAGAGGGACGATGCCAAGGGGAGCGCAAGTGAAAGACAATGACTACCCCATGGCCAATAAAAGAACACGCAACGTTAAACAACATACAACTAGGTACACTACGAACGATTAACCTAATGGATACTATACTAGATCCTGTCTAACATTCGATGTCAGGTCATGTTTGCGATAAATTAAAATGTGACAAGCGCAGCTCTTCTTGTTGGTAGAGGTCATAAACTATGCCTGGCATCTAATTTGAAACAGAACTTACAAAGAAACAGAACATTTAAGTTAAGGGGTTTGGTGATTGCTTGGAACTGAAGTTACAAAAGATCTTAGTCAAACCGACCTGTTTCGTGAATGAAACGTAAAGTCACTTCGAGTACATTTCTGTTCAAGTCAGTAGAAAGGTCTTGATCACAATATAATAAAAGCTGCGTCAGAGCATCATTTCAAAGATCGGTGATTTGTACAAATGGCTATAATAATTCAACAATTCCAGCGAGAAGATTTTATCGTTGAACATCAGAAGAAGGGCAGAGCAAACATCTGGCTCTAATCTTTAAAAAAGTCGGTGTAAAATTCTATTACAGTTTTCTTTGAAATAAATGGCTGGCAAGGAACTTAGAGTTTTTGCTGTAAATCTGCCGTGGAGATCTTTTCAAAATTTTTCATGAACTTTTTTCAAAAAATAATCAAATTGCTGCCATTTTAACTGAAATAAAGATATCAAACATTTCCACGGCAGATCTACAGCAAAGTACCACAAGTTCCTTTCAATCATTCAATGCAAAGAAAAATGTCATATAATTTTACACCCACCTTTCCAAAGATTCGAAAGATTTGAGTACTATGCTAGCAGAGCAACAAAAACTTCAGGAACTCAGTTAAATAATATTATACCTTTTCGCTAAATTTGATCTTCATGGTGTTGTACTAAAAAGAAAATAAATTAATAAGGATAACCTATCAATCAAATTGTCAGTTTAACAATAGTCTAAAATCTCAATCAAATTGTAAAACATAAAATTCGATTACAGGAGATCTAGCCGAGCTTTTTCAATCAGACTTTGCAAAGTTGTAAATCAACTACCTAGCTAAAGATGGAACGAAAAAAAATCGAACATTTTTAGAGTAGTTTTGGAGATAAATCCACTTTCCTGAAATCAACAAAAAGATTTGAACTAGGATCTGCGAAGCCAAAGTTGACGAAAACATTGCGATTTGTACATCTTTTGATTGCCCAGACTACGCTGAACAACATCCTTTTTACTGCTTTCGATAGGCCGAATGATATTGGAGAAATTAACTGTTTTCTGAGGAGAGTGGTTTTGCGAAATGGCATCTCGCTGTTCACTGGAGCGGAAAGCAGAGCTACCTTAAACAAAGGAATTGATACACATAGTGTGATTTCATATTTGTTTTCAAGCATGCGATCGACTTAATACGTAAAAAACTAACGTTTGAACCACATCGGAAAACTTTGTGTGAAAATTGTAGTTTCATTCTCTTAATCAAGATTTCTCCAATTTCAACATTTGTGTTACTTCCAAAGATGGTATTTTTGTGTTTCTCAAAAGTTTGGCTGTTGAGATTTGAAGAAATACGAAAATCAAAATGTTTGGCCTACGAACGTTTACCGTAACCTTAACAAGGTTTATGGTCATGTAGAAAACAAAGAGAGACACTACCTTGCCTTCCAACTCATTTACTCGCTTCGTCAGTTGCTTCTCAGTTGCTTCCAAGGACCGAATTTCCTGAGAAAACAAGAAGAAGCTGGCTCAAAAATTTAAGTTCAACAAATATAATATATAATATAATATATAATATATAAAGTCCATAGCAAGTCTAGAATCGATGCACACAGAAATCGTTCTGCCCGAAAAAATCTCGGACGTATCTTTGTTTGAATTCGTTCCGTCTTGAAAAAACATTGCCGTGCACTAGCTTTTCAGTTTCCATACAGTAAAAACCCGCATATAAGAAGCTTACATTTTGAAATCACCCTGTTTAGGTTCTTATGCATGTGATACTATTCTTGAAAACAGGATGCAAGGTTCTCAAATAGGTTCTTATCAAACGAATTAATTACATACGTTCAGGAATTTAGGCCAAATATAAGAAAACAACGTTTTCACGTACTCACTATCATGACACAGTTTTATAAAGAACAACTTTATCTACCTAACCTTATCTGTATCAAATCCATTCATACAAGGAATTTTTTACATATGCTTTGCATCTACTTAAGTATTTGGCTAAATTTTTTAAAACATTTTATCACATATTACCAACCAGTAGTTTACATTTAACTTTTTTAAGATAAGAACCTTCCTTGAATTTAAAGATGAATAGGTTCTTCTTTAAGGGAGTGAAATTAGAACATTTTAGGCCTCAGGTTCTTATAAGTGGATGGTTCTTATATGCGGGTTTTTACTGTATTTAGTCATTTATGGAGCGTCATACCTCAGCAAAGGCTGGTTTTCAACGGACCCTCCATCTGCAAAGACAATCATACAAAAAATACTTAATCAAAAAGCTACATATGTAATTATTAAAGCAAATAAATTATAGCAAGTTAAAGAACAATGTGCACAATACATACATAACAGAAAAGAAAATTATTTGAATTTTTTAATGTATACAGCGAGGCGAGGGTGCCAATTTACCATCAGTAGGATCACTTCTTTGGATTACAGTTTTGCTCAGGGCCGAAGCCAATGGGGGGCTGGGGGGCGGAGCGCCCCCCAGAAGGCCATTTATCGGAAATTATACTCCACTAGCCGGATTTCCGTTGTTGTTACGGGCCCACATTTAGAAGATTTTACTGGGAAAATGATGCATAGAACATGAATTTATTGACTTTCGAGGATAAATTTTGACATGAATTTTGAATCTACAGCATTTTTTCTTCATATTGACCAATTTTGAAGGCTCCAACGTTGAAACTACAAAATAATTCAAAAATCTAGTCATTAAAGAAGCACATCAGTGTTTTCGTGCATGTTTTAACGTATGTTCCTAGAATTGGGGTTGTTGCTGTTGTTGTTGTTGATTTTATAGCGTCGGAAAATTTTGGTTCTTTGCCCCCCTAAGAATTAAGGCTGGTATCGGGTCTGGCTTTGCTTAAAGGTAATGTGTCCATGCAATCAATTAGATGTCATCTGCAAATGCACGCGAATGACAGCAATAGAAGTGTTTTGCAAAGGAATTTTGCGTTATCGCAAATCTCAGGTGAGATCTAACTTGAGACGGACTTTAGATCAAGTAACTTGAATCTGATACACAGAAGTTTTTGCAATAGGTTCAGTACTGGACTGACGATATTCGTTAACGTTTTGCTCCATTGAATTAAATTATTATTTACTGTTATAGTCATTCCACTAAAACTTCGTTGAAGCGGAATGGGTATTGTGTGGGGGGAGGGGATATCGTTGGGGGAATGGAGCAAAAACAAGGGCTCATGAAATAAGTCTTGTTCAGTACTTCTTCATATCGATATTTCAGCCTACCTTCTCTTCCTTGTCAACCAAAGTTATAGCTTGCACCAGAGCACTTTTTTCTCTTTTTGATAAGACAGCCTCCTGAAAGAATATATGCTTTGATTTTAGAACAAGACTCGAATGGGCTTTTTCTTATGGATCATTTTTACTTAGGTTTTGCACAGTGTGGTGGTCATTCTCCAAATGTAGCAAAGAGTCACGGTTGTCAATTAGACTGATAACATTCGTTTAAGTTCTGCCTCATTGAATTGATATGTTATTTACTGTTATAATGGGTATTGTAGGGGGTAGCGTTGGGGGAATGGAGCGAAAACAAGGACATGTAATAAGTCTAGTTTTCAATATACATAGTGAATTATACAGACCTTGTTTATTTCGAGTTCTTTAAGAGCAATTCGCACAGAAATTTGATCACATTCTACCTCATCCATTTCCTGAAGATAATAATATGTACTAATCAAACAGGTAGTTCGGGTTTTTTAGAACCAAATAAGGGACCGTCGAATAGATCTTTTAAGTATTCTAAATCGAATCACAATAGAACAATAACCGTAAAAAAAACTCTATTAAGCCCCCGGGGGGGCATACTAAATTTCGACTACCCCAGAAGGGGGCATATCAGAGAGGGGCGCTTATTCACAAAATCAAATGACAAGGATATATATGATAGCTTTTCAATTCTTTCGCCCCGTATTTTGCGGATTCAATATACAATTTTACGAGTCAAATACATAAATTCGACAAGGTATTATCCCAGACCATCAAAATCAACATACAAACTTGTTTATAAATGGCAAATCTTTAGTAACTTCTGGATTTTGATACAGTGGGGGGGCTTAATAGAGAGGGGGCTTACTACAAATTTTGGTTCAGAGGGGAGGGGCCTAATAAATCATGAAAATAGTTATATAGAATTTCAATTGATATGGGGACAGGCGAGCAAAAAAAAGACTGATGCACTCGACAAATGTAGCAGGAATCTTTACCTGTGACAAATTGAGTTTGTCATCGTCTGTAAGCTGTGATGATTCTATTTCGGGTGACTTTGCCTGCAAAAAGAATAAGAAATGCTTTAAACATGATTTTTGTGTACCTTTCCTTCTGTTCACCAATGTGGTACAAGGCAAGCTTGTAAGAAGGCTGTCTTCCTATCTAGGAATATATCAAATCTAGCAGTATATCAAATCAGTTGGCTTTGCAAAATTCTGGAACACTATTGCAAGTGACGTCAAAGAATCGCTAGCTATTTGTTTTTATAGTACAGTAAATCCCCGCATACAGGAACCTACAAAAATAAGAACCTAGAGGCTGTTTTTCCTAACTTATGCACCTTGTAACTAAGAACCTGTTTCAGTTTGATATAAAATAAGTTCTTATAGCAGGGGTAGTAAAGATGATTTTGGATTGTCATTATTAAGTTCATGTTGTCCCAGTGGGCTGTTAAAGTTTGAATCTCCTCCCCTGCTGTTTGTAAGCTTAGAATTGGTTCGTAGGTACAGTATAAGTTTGCCAAATCAAATAAAAGGGCTGAAAATCTTTGGTGAAGGTTCAAAAATGGCCTACACGAGGAACTCTTCAAATAAACTTTATGCCTTGAAATTAGTTTTAGCACCTTAAAATAAGAACCTATTTCAACCTAGCTCTCAAAAAAGTAGGGTCTTATATGCGGGGATTTACTGTAGTTATATGTACAGTGAGAATTTTAGAATGAATAACGTGAAACTAAAACTGGAAAAACACAAAAAGTAATCAGTGCTCCTTTTAGCTGTGATACCAGGAAAATCGCTTAATCAATTGCCATAAAATTTGTCAAATACGTACCCTACTTTTTTCTTCTAGTTCTGCAATTCTAAATTCGAGAAGATCTCTCTGCTCTTCAACATCCATGAGGTCCTGCAAAGACATAAATGATATCATGCGAGTCAGGAAAAGTATTCTGTATCAAGGACCTGAAAGACTAACCATATCGTTCAGAATATCAAAGTCTATCTCAAATCAGATGTTACGTGAGATTTGCGATAGCGCAAAATTATTCATGCAAAGTACTTGAACTGTTTTATTCGTGGCCGTTTTCAAAGAAGACCTAATTTGCGACAAACTTCAAATCCATCTGAAAATATACGAGACGTTGGGCATTTATGTCGATAATACATTAAGTCATGTTGATGATAAGTTAAGTTATCACAAGAAGGGAAGATTTCGTGGCTGCTTTTGGTTACAATGTCTGAACAAAGTGATTTCTACTGTAGGGGAATCAATGGGCAAAACAGAAACCTAACAATTAGGACAAAACTTGTTAGACTGCCAAAAATGTGATGTTATCAACAAAATTTGCTTATAGCAGCAGTTAATACCTAACCGTACCATTCCCCCTTCACCCCCAAGATCAATGCCGTAAGATGCATCTTTGAATAAAGAGTTGCAATTTTCCAGTAAGACAACATTGAGACACAGGCGGGATAAAAAAAGACTCATACGTTTCGCTTCGTTCCAACAAGTTCGTCTTGGATTTTGAGTACCCAAAAGGGACGTGCTTCAAGTTGCAAAACAAACACGTTTTGCAACGATAACATCATTTATCGAAAATAGGTGAGTAAATATCGGACCTTTTTTCTTGCTTGCCTTGAACAGGAGAAATAATTCGTAATGAATATAACATGGTTGATGAGTAAAAGCAAGTGGCTCTATACAAGTTAACAGTCTTGGGTAGTTACAGCAAAAGAAAGACAGCTTCATTTCTTACCTGTGTTAATCGTTTAATTTCCATGGTTTTCGTAACAACTTCTGATTCTGCACTTATCAACTGCAGAAAAGAAAACATTACGATGACTTAGGGTTTGAAATTTGTTGTCACTTTGGCAAAAAGACGTACTTTATGAGGGTTCTTCCTTCCAGTGGAGAAACAAAAATCAACTTCAAAACGGTTATATAGTCTCAAGGGATCGTCTTCAGTCTATGGCTTTCGTCTATTTGGACATAGCGCGGCTAACTAAAGATTGCCATAATTATTTCCGAGGTATTCATCAGTCGCTATAAATGTTGCACAATCCTCTTTTGCAACGATCTATCTTCGTTTGCAACGATCACAGGTGCCTTGCTGTCTCAAGATATTTTTTTGATCATTTTTAACCATGCTAACTTTTGTCCATCCCTTGGTTTCTTCACTTGTCTCTGAGCCTCTCTTAATGCAATTCTTGCAGGTGTACTGCTTGGCAACCTCAAGAGGTGTCGATACAATTTTAATCCCATATGGATCCATAAGAGACTTTCTTAGGTCCTCGAAAATAACCCTGTGGGCACATTCATGAAGTATACCAAAGTAAAATCACAAGCCATTTCCAAAGAGTTCGTTTCTTTTCGAAAGGAATTTCTCTAGCATTAAGTGTGACATTTGGAACGCTCGAATCAAAAATTCAATCTTTTCAAGCTAAAAATTGGTTGATAATGAAAAAACAGAAGTGGATTTTGATATGAAGATTCAAAGAACAAACCAACCTTCTCGTGCACAGTTTTATTTGCACTCCTTAGTTTGGCCCTCTCCTCTTTGAAATCATCAGCGTAAATTTGAGGTGCTTGGTAAATAGTCTGGAAAAATACAGAAAATAAGATATAAGTAGGCAATACAGTAAAGATAACTTAAGAAATAAGTATCAGATATCAACTGCACAATTATCTATGATCTTGGCTAGACTGATTACAATTCGTCGAAAATTTCGCTCAGTTTTTATATATTTTTTACTTGAACCTTTTCGCTTGATCTTTCCTGTTTGAGCGAGCAATTCAATTCAATAAATAAGTAGGGAAAGTAATTCTACTCAATAGATAAGTAAGTAAACAAGTTTGTTATTGCGAGCGAAAACTGGGACGAATTGTAATAAGTCTAATTTTTGCCAGAGGATTTACAACAAAACAGATTTCTATTTGATTCACAGTTCTAGTTAACAACCACTTGTAGAAACAAAATATTTTAAAACAAGCTTTTTTAACAAAACGGTTTGGGGCAAGGATTTTGGTAAACTTACGACGTGATTCCTTGTATTCGTTCAACATTTTCAATCTGATTTCTTATTTACCATCCAATTCAATGAGCGATGCTGAGACTTATGTAATGAGTATAGGATTTTGGGACATTTTTGGCAAACTTTGTGGTGTGGTAACAGAAATTTTGAAGATTTTCTTTAAAATTTAAATAGAGAAAATGAGAGATATTCGCTCTCTAAACAATTAGTAATTTGACTACGATACTCTCCAGTACCGAATAAACGGGGGGGGGGGTTAGAATAATCGGGGGGGGTTAGAAATGGTTCAATATAATAATAATCGGGGGCGGGTTGGAAAATTGAGAATAGTCGCTTTTCGTTTTCTTAGTTAAACACGTATCTTTTTTATATTAGTCATGTTACTAATACATTGTAACATTGTAATAAATACATTGATACATACATATNGGTTAGAAATGGTTCAATACAATAATAATCGGGGGCGGGTTGGAAAAATTTGAGAATAGTCGTTTTCGTTTTCTTAGTTAAACACGTATCTTTTTTATGTTAGTCATGTTACTAATACATTGTACTTCCTTTCTCGCGTACGGGTCAGACAAACAAAGGAGAATAAAGTTAATAAATACAGTAAGTACATTTGCTTAGCAGGAATTATTAAAACATTATGTTCACTATCATTTCTATTTTAATAAAAGGGGGGTTCGAATAATAGTGGAGGGGGTTGAAGAATGTTTCAAAAATTAATAAGCATGGGGGACGATTATTCGGTATTCGAGAGTAGCCAGAACCAACGCAGCACGAGAAAAAAAATAAAAACTTATCAACTAACGGTGTAAGATTGTGCATTCGCTTCTTCTAATTGTGTTTCAAGATCGTGTATCCTTGCTTGTGCCACCAGCAAATCTGACTGAACAGCATCAATATGCTGAAAGAAAATACATCAGTAGCTCAATATAAATCGAGGACAAGATGATACATAACAATTTTCTTTTAAATGACTGCAACAAAGAAGATATCTTGATAATATAACATAAATTCCAACGAAGATCCTAACACTCCAGCTATAACACGTGATTCTGCAGAGATCTTCAGATTCCGAGGTACAATCTTGAGTATGCCAAAAAGGATCTTGCTATTCAGCTCTTAAGGTTTTGAATGAAATTCTCATAAGTATTAGGCAGCTTCCTACCTTTTGCCAATTCAGAAAACAACTAAAAACCCTTTTGATGAGCTGAAAGCCCTGGAAGATCAGCAATGCCCATTAGCATTTAGTATTTTTCTTTACGTATATGATATTGATTAATAAAACTTTCTTTATGTAGTATTAGATATAGCTGAAGGAATTTTTGTGTATGAATAATTTAAAATGAAAAAATGAAAAAAATGAACATTTAGTCATCAATGGGCGTTATGAGGCATCTTTATAACACCAAACACTACCGTCTTTTAAAGCCATATCAGAATTTTCAAAGCACATTTGGACTGTCTGGACCTAACCTTATTAGATGCTAAATTCACGCTTAGCTTAATCTCAGACCCAAAGCTGCGATCAGTTGCAAAACTGTTGAGTCATTGACGAAAATTAACATTGTTTGCCCCCTCCCCCTGCTGCAATGTTGCTTGGAAACAAGCGTTGATTTTTCGTTGGCAACTAACGATGTACAACTTTTCCGACTAATTTCAATATTGCAAAGAGGGACGGGGGCAAAGTGCCAAAAAACCTTACAATTTACAATGGCTCAACAATTTTGCAACTGATTGTAGACATATGGCGTGATTACTTGCATTCGTTCAATGTTTTAAATCTGATCTGTTTATGCTATCCAATTCAATGAGCGATACTGACACTTATGCAAAAAGTCTAGCTCAAAGCCTCATGCTTTACTGGTATTTTGCTTGAAATATTAGAATTTATTATTTAGCGGGTTTTCTTTTCAACATTAGTTTTCAAGAGGAGTATTCAGATTGAAAATCGTCAGAGAAAACGACTCTCTGTTTCCAGTACCTCAATTGAATGAATGAATGTTGGGCATAATGGGCGACAACACTGAAGTCATTTTCGTAGTGTTTGTAATAATTGTCTCTATGTTAAGTGTAGGTTTTAGGGTTTTTATGTATCTCCATGCTCCCTTTGCAGTTGTTTTAAAACGTTGTAATTATTTGTTATTGTAAATTTTGTGAGAATATAAAAAATTAATGATCGATTGATTTATTGATTAATTGATTGATTGATTGATTAATTAATTGGTTGATTGATTGATTAATTAATTGGTTGATCGATTGATTTGAGTAGTTGATTGGTTGATTGATTTCTTGTAAACCTGTTAGGATCAAGTACAAAGGGAAAGTGAAATGTTCCAAACTTAATCTTACCAGTTGTGTCCTCTCTGGATCAAGATGTCCACCAGCCTGTTTTTGCAGCAACCCATAAGCACGTTCAAGTTCCATGTGATCTTTCATTAACTTTGTGTAACTCTCTTTTTCTTGCCTTGAAGATTCATTGTCATTGAATGATGACTGAAAAGAGCAAATTAATGTTAGTGAGAGACTGAAGTTTCAAAATCATTAAACCTAGCGAATAGTTTTGTTTTGCTTTACCATTTGAAGGTAGCATGAGGAGCAAGACGACAAATATGTTTGCTTTGATTAATATAAATTTCTTTTTATACATTCAGTATAAAAATTTACAAAAACGGGATTACCTATAACAACACTTAGGAACTACTTTACTATACTACAAGGACGAGATGCCATGGGGAGCAAAAGACCATGACATAAAGACGAGCAACTAAATTAAACCTAAATATGCAATTAAATACAATTACTACTACAACTACGCATAAAAAATCTCTCTACTGATAAACACTGGAGTCAGTTTCACATTGGATGTTAGGCAACCGTAGACGATGAAGCCGAACAACAGGACCCCACCAAGAGAGCAACAACAACATATACTTTATTAGACAGATCCATTAGTGAAGACATTACGACATTATCAGTTGGCCTAAGGCAAAACTAAATCAGACCCAAATCAGTTTTCTATATGTTTCGAATCGTCCACGATTCATTATCAACATATGAAATTAAGAGTAAGAAAGCTATATATAATCAATGCGGTATGATCAAGATAAAGGCAGAAAATGCTTTTAAGTCATGCAATTTAATTTTCAAAGGGAAAGAACACCGCGTAAGAAGTACCTGGGGGAAAGTAAAAAAAGACAGACTCTGCGCACATATTTTTTCACAAGAAAATGCAAAATCTGATAATTTTAAGAAGCTTTCAGTATTCGGCAAAATTCTTAGTTTCTTATATAAGAAATACATGTGCAGGAAGAAATATATACAGCTGGTATGAGTCCCTACTGACCAAGTGATATCGGCAAATCACAGAACGCAGGGACACAAACGAACACTGACAGTCATAAGTCTAACATTTCACCCGAAAGAACTCAGTCAAAAATCTTTCAAAATACCTTGGTCTTTGACTAGACCTAAGATGTTTTTTAAAACACTGTTCCTCCGAAATAAGATGACGTACTTATTTGTTAAACTGAGTTGGTTGCCTCTTAATATTATTAAATTTTCATTGCACATGGGCCTATGGGCCTGTTTCTATTTCTAAACAAAAAACGTCTACATCCTCAATCAACAATAAATAGCAAAACTACCTCCTCCGCATCCGTTACCACGATTCTTGGCGTCCTCTGCATCTTTAACTTGAATATCAGCTGACTTCAAAACGCGAGAAGACAACAAAACTAGCTAGTCAAACGACGACAAAACCAGCTAGAATCTGATTTGTGAAATTCAGATAATCCATGCTGTCCAAACATAACGACTAAGGTTTGTTTTTTGAAGTCTTATAAACCAAATAATAGAACAATTGAAAGAATAGATTTGTTTACATAAAACATGTCTTTTAGTAGTCTCTTAGAAGGTCTGCTAATCCAAAGACTGTGTGCAAAGGTTTGAAAGAACTCAAACAAGGTCAGTTTACTGCAAATTCCTCAAAATATTTAACCCAAGAGAGTATCAATTATTTAGCAAATTCTGCAGCATGAACAGGCAAATCCCATGAGTCACTGCCGCCTTCGCCCATGAGAATAAGTGTCAGGCAGAAACCTTTGCCTGTCCGCAGGCTATCTGGTTGCAAATGAACTTTTAAAGGCAGACTTCATGACAAGGCGCTGATTGAGCAAATAAGACAATCCACAGCAATAGCAATTAGACAAGCTTCAGTAATTTTGGTGTACATCGGAGTTGACGAATGTGATAACAATCTGACTCTCTCTATATTCTCGAAAGAAAGACTGATCTAAAGGCCACAATGGATTGGTACCAACTCAAAGGGTGTATCTTTGCTTGTCATTTCATCCTGCAATCCAGAAGATCATATCCACCACAGTCCCAACGACAGTGTACCTTCAAGAACCACCTCAAACAAACTCGTGAGATTTTCAATGTTTCATGAAGTTCCATTGCCACCGTTTTGAAATCGGTCACATTTAGTCTGAGTGGTACAACTAAAATGAGTTCATACGCAACAATAAATCCTCCAAAGTCAACATGCGTACACCTGCTTCATTGCAGTCTGCAACTGTAAAAATCGAGAATTTGTCCTTGCTGTAACCATTTCCTACATTTCAAATCAATTTTCATGTATTTTTAGGGACCGTTCAACATATAGCCACGGGTTGGGAACGAAGCGAAGTTAATTTGATAGTGAAAATATATTTGATCAAACTGCGAGCATTTGCAAAATTTTTTTTACCCAACCCCGACCAATTGTATCTTGGGAAAACCTTACCTGAGCTGCACTGCAGCTGTGGCAATTCACCTGAAAAATCCTAGATCTTTATTCAGCATCAATTCAAATGTTCCATTCCAATGAAACAATGTTGACGATCAGCGTCATCAGCATAAGTATTTTTGCATCTTCGTTGTACCAAAAATGGATTAGAGCTCAAGAAAACGAAGGCAGCTATATTTCACCCAACATTTTTTTGTAAAGACATTTTTGTTTACCAAACCTCTCCAGCGTAGGAAATTCTTTTTCAACCCAACTAAGTTCTCTTTGGCACCAACCTCTGGTTAAATAAAGAACGGTTCCTTATAGTTTAAAGTTTAATACTCTGGGTACAAGACCGTAGTTTGACAAACGGTTCATAAAATGGAAATGTTTTAAGCTCATCCCGGGAGTAATTGACTTTCAATTGTGCGGGGGTGTGCACTCCAAAAAATCTTTTCCACCCGCCTTTAGAATTTTTCCCTCGAAATGATAGCCGGTTTCAAAAATAGGCGAAAAGTATACTCCAAAACGTTCAAGTTGGTCGAAAAACAAGGAAATCATACTTTTGACAGCCGACTTTAGAAAAATTGCCTTCTTTTGATACCCGGCGTCAGAAAAAAGAGGCGAAAACGATACCCGGAAAGGTATCATTTTCGGAAATGATTTGTTTCTGTCGACATCCCGTCAGCAAATATACTAAGTACCCCCCCCCCTGGAGCTCATATCAGCATCGAATTCTAGCATTGAGCTGTATTTGAATTTGAGTCCTAGCTGGAGAAAGCAGAAGGTATCTAGAATGTGTGTCGTAGGAATAACTAGAGCTGGCATATGAACTGCAACTGTTTTACCAAATACCACAAACCAGTTATATTAAGAGAAAATTGATCTTGCAAATTTTGGAACAAAAACCAAATTAAAGACGAAACACATTTTATCTTCGAATGCACCTAGTATAAATCCCAAAGATCTCATTTTCTGCCAAAAATATTATCATCTATTCCAAAGGACCAAACAACTAGGTAACCATGATCTTCTCCAATACATTTTCATGAGCCCCAGTCCCCAACTTCTTTCAGATCTGATATCCTATATCCATGATATTTTTAGAACCCTAATTAATTATTTACTGTTACTGGTCATGTTATATAGTCTTCGTAGATTTAGTTTTCGGCACAGTATACCATGTAAACTTTATATCTATTAAAGAATTATGAAACAATTAACCAAAATTGAGATGGAGATGATAAATTAAAATTTCTTACATCAAGATCTTCCATGTGTGGATCAGCAATATTCTCTGATGTAGAAGAGAGGCTATCTTCCTCCATAGAAACACTATTCAAGCTGTCTGGTGAAGTAGACTTGCGGCCATTTGCCTAAAATTGAATTCGATAGTTTGTTGTATATGAGAAAATTAAATCTACTGGACCACTTGGCCCTGCTACTAACCCCCCCCCCCTCCACTCTCTTTCACTCTGGAGTGGAATAGAGGATATGATCAAATTCATCTTGTGCTGACATGAGAGAGACTTGTATAACTTGTAGCATGTCCAGAGCACACTTGACGGTTGAAGAATTGAATTGCCCAGTCTGCAAGTAAATAGGCTCAATCTGGTCACAAGGGCCTCTTGTCATATTTGGATTTCATCTCCGTCCAAATATGACAAAAGGCCCTGGGGACGAGGCTGTACATAGGCTCTTAGCACAGCACGATCGGTGTTTTTTGGAAAATTGTGAAGGCATTTTTCGGCAAGGAACGGCTCATTACGTATATGGTCCATTAGCTGAGCGTAGTATACCTGTTTGTTTACTGTGGTGATGTTTGAGCATCAAAATTGTTCTACTGAAAAACTTCTGATACAATATTTGTAACAAATTATACCGGGTGAGTCAGAAAAAAGCCCGGCGTTTGAAAAAATGCTGCTACCTGAATATCAAAGCTATAATATTGAAACCTGTCTTGTTTCATTCCTGAAGTGTTCAAATACATTCTCAGTAGATTACCCGCCTTTAATCGGTCATTCCTTACCGTAGATATGGAATATTTTCTGCAGCAACCCCCATTCAAAAATCTGCAAGAACGAGTGAAAATGACGAGCAAATTTCCTTGGTTTTTCTTCCTGACAATAATGACACTTGCATGTATTCATGTCCTCTTGTGAGAATGGAATCCCCTTAAATAAGTTATTCATACCAGGGAGAAGACTTTGTTCATCCCCTCAAGAGGATAGCACGTTCAAGTCATTGCTGTATGGTAAAAGTATCAGGGAAATTTGCTCGTGATCTTAGCCCATTTTTAAAGATTTCTCGAAGCGAATTTTTGAGAAAATCCCTCGTAAACTCTGAACGGAGTGACCAATTTCCGTCACGGAAAATGCAAAGAATAATTGAACATGTTGCTGTTCTATTCAATCAGATATGGTAAAGTAGAGGGTGTCCCAAAAAAATTGTGCCCCGTTTGCCTGAAGATTGCGACAAAACGGCAAAAGATTCTCGCCAAACTTTTATATGATGTTGCTCTTCAGATGTCCAAATAAAGTTTGCTGCCATCCCCGTAAAAATCCGTTGAAAAATGATGGAGCTATGACCTTCAGAAGACCAAATTTGCCTGATGACTGAAACCAGCGGTCGGCCATTTTATCTTACTATTTTCAATGATAAATAGCTTCATGTGCTGTAAGAAATAGTTTTTGTGAGGAAAGAAATGGTTGAACTCTCTGATGATGATTTGAATTCTAACGAGAGCTATGAAATTGGAGGCTGCTGTTTCATTTCATCCATGAAAGCTATTGTCATCGCTGCAAAATAGTAAGACAAAATGGCCGACCGCTGGTTTCAGTCATCCGGCAAATTTTGTCTCCTAAAGGTCATAGCTCCATCATTTTTCAACGGATTTTTACAGGTATGGTAGCAAACTTTAATTGAATATCTGAAGCGCACCATCAAGCAAAAATTTTGGCGAGAACTTTTGCCGTTTTGTCGCAATCTTCAGGCAAACAGGGCACAATTTTTTGGGACACCCTGTATTATTGCCCGCATATTTTGGGAGCAGTAGCCGTTCAAACGGCGGGCGTTTTTTCTCACTCTTCCGGTAGATCAAACGAAGGAGAATTCAAAATGCAATATTATCGATAAGTTACCTTCCTATTTCTCTTGGCTTGCTTTTTCTGCATTCTTTCTCGCAAAACATCAATACGACGATCTTTTTCCTGAAATTCAAAATGACAGATTTTCTAAATAAATTTTGAATTGCAAAAAGTTTGCTGATCTTGATTAGAGAGACACTACATTTTTTAAATATCAAACTTTAAAATGATATTCTGATAAAGGAGTGCAACTTTCTGAGATCAGATAACTGCACATTTCATTATTCTGTCTGCAAGTTTGAAGGTGTCATGGCGCAGTGGTGTAATCATCTGATTTTGCAACCAGAACAGTCAAGCGGACAGGGCTCGATTCCAGAACCCAGAAAATACTCAATATTCCTCTGGACCAATATATTATTTTGTTGGAACCTTCTTCACATTTGAAAGAAAAGCAGGTGTGTTAAGGGCGTGGCANTTCTAAATAAATTTTGAATTGCAAAAAGTTTACTGATCTTGATTAGAGAGACACTACATTTTTTAAATATCAAACTTTAAAATGATATTCTGATAAAGGAGTGCAACTTTCTGAGATCAGATAACTGCACATTTCATTATTCTGTCTGCAAGTTTGAAGGTGTCATGGCGCAGTGGTGTAATCATCTGATTTTGCAACCAGAACAGTCAAGCGGACAGGGCTCGATTCCAGAACCCAGAAAATACTCAATATTCCTCTGGACCAATATATTATTTTGTTGGAACCTTCTTCACATTTGAAAGAAAAGCAGGTGTGTTAAGGGCGTGGCATAACTCATTCCTATGCTTTTAAAAACCTTCCTCGCGGTCAGTGACCTTGTGACCGTAATGGTCCCTGATACTGTGCGATGCCCGGTAGAGCCCCACCACTTGAGCATCATAACAAGGGGCCGCAGACTTGATTAGGTCTTTTCTACTTCTGCGATCCCAGCGCTTGACACTAAAGACCGCAATTTCAAATAAGGACAAGTCCGGGGTTAGTATGATTGATGATAAGATACAAGATCACACTATTATGAATGGTGCATCGATTCCACATCATTGTTCGTCTTTTCTCTGCGAAATCGCGTGTTCAAATAAGTGACCAGAGGATAGTGACGCTAGCCTCTTTGTTGTGTTCTGACGAAGAACTGCGGTGAAATTGCAATGATATTTGGCCTAAATTCATAAAATGTTTAACGAATTTACAGCTGTTACGAGCTTCAAAATATAGAAAAACTTAATAATTCGCAGCAGCAGTTGGTAAGTTTATTTTCTAGAATCAATCATACCAACACTGGACTTGTCAATTAAACATTCAACGATAACGTCTACTTACCACGGCTTGCTGTCTTAGTTCATAAATGATTTGCAGTTGCTCTTGAACTGCAGTTTGCAATGTTTCCACTTCTTCTTTCTGAAAAACATAAGGATATTTAGGATATTTATTACACGTTTTTTTATAAGAAACTTGGATCAGCACCTGGTACTAAAAGTTTCTTAATTTCGCATGAAAATTTCGGTGTTTTAGTAGTAAAAGTTTCTTAATTAGTTTCTTAATTAGATTCTCATTTTTTTGGGCCTAAAATTGCGGTATTGTTCGAAGTTGAGCATTCTTCTCGAGAAAGGGCTTCCATTTTGCATTGACATTGTCATCAAGAAGAAGCCATGCACATCAAGGCAAAAATTTACCAATTTTGCAGTTAAAAGTCAAGAAAAGATGAATTTACCTTTGTTAGAGAGACATAGAATAAGAGAGACATAGAGAAATGAAATTTTAGAGTTTCTTATCTGTTTCTTATACTTTTAATGCCAGCAGTGTAGAGTTAATGTTGTTCTGTCTAATGGGCTCCCAAATTACTTAGTAAGATGTCAAAACGAGTAAATAACATAATTCGCACTCAAAATAATGTCCAAACAGTTGCTATACTGTATACTGTCAAAACATTTTGGAGTGCGATAGGAAATTGAAAGTGTAAATTACAAACGTTTCTTAGCTTTTTCAATTCAGGTAGGGTTGTTTCTCAACTGTCAAAAAATTGAGCCTACCGTTTCTTATAAGCGGTTTCTTATAAAAATAATGAGTGTATGGCTCCTCTTGACGAAATAAGAATTTCTAATCCCGTTTAAGCCATAGAAAGTAAGCATACCTGTATTTCAGCATCATTTTTGACCTTTGCTTTGGTTCTTAATTTCGACAATTCCTTGTCTTTTCTTGCAATTAGTTCTTCATATGTTTTTAATCTCTCTCGCTGAAAGACAAATGCATAAATCATTTCACGAGGAAATACATGTCAATGACTTTGTAACAGGGACGAAGGAGATATCTCAAAATTGGGGGGGGGACGACACTTCAAGGGCATTTTTCACGAAGCTAAAGGGGCACTTCCTAAAAATAAAAGGGCACTTCTTTGTTTATTGCAAAATCTTGGGAGGGGGTACATGCCCCCAGTGCCCCCAGGTTCCTACGTCTCTGCGTTGTAAGTGCAAAGCAAAGAGAAAGAGACAAATCTTATGAGTACAAAGCAAAGAGACAAATCTTCTGGTTGATTTTCAAGTTCCATAGCGATCTCTTAGTAAGTAACATTAGATTTGCATGAGCTTCTCAAATGGCATATACAAGAAGCTATGGTATTCAATTCAATTCAATTCAATTTTATTCATGGAAATACATCCTAATATAAGGTTATCGGTAAAAATGTGTATTCTACCGTATACGACCCATGAGAAGCAACGCTTATCAAGCCTGTTTTTGTTGTTCTCAGAGGCTGAGAACGACCTCACTTTCGTTCACATAAATTGCAAATGGCTCGCCAAGAGACGACAGCACAACGATCAAACAGTTCATTTCTACTTGAGAAAGCATGGGATATATGTCGTTTGAAAAGCAAAACCAAGATCAAAATCAATAAAGAAACAACCAAAGATAACGTTGGATAGGTAAGATCTTTTAATATCGTCCTAGGGCCCTTGATACAAAGAGATAATTACCAATGATAATATTTCATCTTGTTGGTTTGTTATTCTGTCTTCCTGTCTTCGATTCGCCTGCACAAGTTCCATGTTCTTAGCTCCTAACCGCTTTGCTTTTTGATGTAATGGATCTCGATCGTTTCTCATGTTTTCGATTTCATTTATCTGAAAAAGATAAGAAATTGCTTTGAGAAATTCAACAAGATCTCGCGAAAATTTACTGTTATTTCTTTCATCTTCAATTACCGAAAAAGAAGATAACATCCCAGTGAATTATAAAACGCAAATTTGGTCAGATAGCACTGAGATAGCAAGCTTGAAGCAGGTTATCCTCACCATGATCCTGTCACAGTTCATTTTTTTATCTCTATAATTTCTGGAGGACTTACTCTGGAATTGAAAACAAACAAAAGGAAAACATCAGAATGTATTTCTTGTATTTTTGGAAAACAAAAATTTAGAAATGAAGAAAAGAAATAAAATTTGTCTTTTAATTTTCTAAAATATCAAAAACTACGATTTATTTTCTTTTTTCATTTCATAAACTGCTCAAAAATACCCCGATCCAAGTGACGATATATGTTTGCTGAAACTTTAGTTATAATCCCAAAACAGTGCACCTTCGAAATAGTGAAATTACAGCTGTAGCAAAGCAATTGCGTTATCCCTATTCATTGTAGATTGCATCGGTTTAACGAAGTACCGATGCAACAAACTTTTCCGGAGCCCCTTCGAGAGTCCGTCCCGTCAACAGTGAGTGACAAGTCCAACCTATTACAGGGCCCTTTATTCCAGGGCCTGTCCCGTCAACAGTAAGTGACAAGTCCTTCCTATTACGGGGCCCTTTCTTACAGGGCCTGTCCCGTCAACAGAAAGTGACAAGTCCATCCTATTACAGGGCCCATTCTTCCAGCGTTACAACGCATTTCTTCGATCAACCGCCTCCTTCGATAGACGGAAATTTATGTAGACGTCCAAGTTGCATATGCCAAACAATGAATACGCTACGTTACGACTCGTTTCAGGGGAGTACCACATGAATGACAGAACTGTGCAGATTCTCTCAAAATTGGTAGAAAGAAAGCAACTGGTCTTGAGATATGGATTTCCATTATTCTCCCGCAGTTGGCCTCAGTCATCTTGCTGAGCGTGTCTTAAAGGATATACATAACCCATACATAATCATAGTCGGGAAAATTCTACGGTTGTACGTGCAATTATACCACACGTTTAACTGACAGACGTTTAATAAAACGGGCAATACAAGAA
>REGL01000735.1:3571-20777 GCA_004194395.1 Aurelia aurita complex sp. Pacific | reverse complement strand
GGTCTGTACTTGTAAGACGTCGGGCTTGATATTTTCCTGTACAACACAAAACCGGTTAGTATGCGCATATTATTATGTCTATTATACAAGCCTCGTTTATAAAAACCTTTAGGGTGCGTCAGAAACGAATTTTGACGTTTAAAAATTTGCCAAATTTGGCTTTTGATACTGCCATCTAGAATTTCCTTTCTTCAGTTATAGCAAGGAACAAATTACTTTAAGCAATTATTAAAATACGCTACACCATATCCCCGCACTCGTCCCCGCACACAAGAAACGAACGTACAAGAAACTGCAGCCTGCCAGTATGAGAAATATTTTTCCCGTTATAAGACCGAACGGACAGATTTTTCTTCAATTTCTTAAACCTGTTCTACATGGATAAATAAAGCAACTCTTTCTCATGGGGGCCTCCCAATTTTCTAAGCAACTGTAATGTCTATGGCAATGCAGTTTAGTACATATGATTACCAAGCAATTATTATTCTAAAAATCATGTGCTAATAAGTCATCTTATCAGTTGCTAGGCAAAGCAAAACAATGGAAATTTGCAGATTTTGGTTATACCTAAAAACTAAATATTATCAGCGGAGAATATTCAATAACTAAATTTAAATCTATAGATATGACAACTATTGTTCAAACCGTTCAAAAGCTCTGTTTTTGGAATTCTATTGTTACAAAAACTGCCAATCTAAGTCATGGTTTTTCTTTTATATTCAATCAAAATTTTACAATACAAGTTACTTTTTAACACTACTTACAAAACTACTTTACGATACTAAAAAAACGATACCTTGGAGAGCAAAAGTCTATGGCAACTCTGCAGCCATTACATAACACTAAAGACTAAAAGTCTATCTCAAATTAGACGTCATCTAGTGAAACAATTGAATTGATCATTTGGGGCAAGTTTGCGTGCCCAGATATCATGGTTGCTTCCCTGAACAAAATTAACTGCTGATTCCATGTTGGCATTTCAAACCAATTTTTGTGATAGAACTGCCGCATATAAAATTGATCTTTAATTGTTCATTGGTCAATTTTGATCATAACGTACTAATTATTTCATGTTTATCTGATGTTTAGTACTAATTCAAGTTTAGTTAGACACTAGAACATAATTTGTGCACCAAAAAATTGGCACTAAAATAAGCAATTTTTTGTGTGAAACGTTAAGGAAGTTCTGGCACCAAGGTTCCGTGCTCATCGCATCGCTTCGCATTCATTGTATGGCATCATGGTCTATGATGGCATGTGAAGTTCAAAGTCATATATATTCATAGACATTTAACCAAGAAGCAAAATAGAACGCTATAGACCTTACCATTTGCATACTCTCCCTTTCGAGAAAGAAGAAAATCTTTTCTTGCTTATGATAACAGTAGTGGATACGTCCATTTCTTGTTATTTTCAAAACTGGCCTACTCCACGCACAATCTTCTCTAAACGAGGGCAAATCACAAATTAGATGGTGCTTCCCCTCGTCTCTAGGGACGCAAACCATCCAGGCTATCCTGTGTTATCAAATCCCATGATAGTCTTAATGGATATGTAAGCCACTTTACTATTGAATATGAGATTAATAGATATATCTACCAGGAGCCCTATTTCAACCAGGTCAAAATCTTGAATGGGTCATTGTATATTAGCAAAGGAGAGAGTTTGATATTTATGTTCTTTGTTTTGTTAAAATGGTGTACTTTTTGATCAAGATTATGTGCATATTAACCGGTTTCGTGTTGTACAGGAAAATAAAGCTTGCGGTCTTAAAAGTACAGACCGAGCTTATGAGGTATGTGCAATAAGACCGAGCGAGGGCTTTATATTTTCCTGTACAACACCAAACCGGTTAGTATGAGTTTTATTACCTGATAGCTTCCAATTTTGACTTTTATGATTTAGTCAAACGCATTTTGTTACTGTTATGTCGCTTGAGTTTATTGTAAATCTCACAGACCTAAATCAGTTGCTGTGGTGACCAAAACGCGTCCTTATATCTTATCATTATACAAGGCTACGGGAAAACCGCGGGAGATGTGCGATTAACCAATGGGATTGGTGGGATTCTTGTATTGCCCATACAGTTGGGTTGCGTTTTGTCTGAAACACCCTGTATATGTAATCAAAATTTAATCTGAAAATAGCTTAAAAAAAGTTGCGTTGTTCTGTGGTGTTCCTGCCTCCAAATGTGTTGTGCTAAACCTGCGAAGATGCTCAAAATCATATTGCCTATTCAACGTACATTTAACCATTACTATTTTAAAATCCTAATTCATAAAACTACGAGTGCGAAGTCTAATATCTTTCTTAAAAAAACCTGCCCTTCTTGTGTTGCTCTGAGACATTAATCCTCGTTCGGACTCCTTTGATGCCCCATAAATAGCAATGAAGATTGCAAGCCTCTAATGCTTGATCTATCCACTGCTCTGCCGTAACGATTTGAAGGACCAAAAGTTAATTAAAGTTTTAAAATCATAGTTTAACCTAACAATTTATTGTCTCCTGTAGAATTACTTTAATCTTATTCACTTAAATTTTAATTTATATATTTACCAAGGATCATTAAAATCAAATAGGAGGAGGAATAAAAGATTGTGCGAAATCTGCAATAATCCTGAACGGTGAATAAATTTTGACATGCAAAGAAGGAGATATTTTGATCAAAAGGTTTCCCACAGTTTTGTAGGACCCATACCCTCCATGGATTTTTAGTCCCTAATGAGAAAGATGGAAGCAGCTATCTCTAGTAAAGACTTCAGAGCATCATTGCCAGTCCCTTAAAATTAGATTGAACTGAAAGGGGAACTCAAACTACAACCATTTTTGCATCTAAATGCGGTCTGAAAGGCGTAAGGTCGTATTCTTAAGCAACACCCTTGATTTTCTTTCAAAGACAGAAACTCAACCTTGTCCCCAGCACCTTTTGTCATATTGGGATGGAGACCAGGGCCTTTTCGTCCCTGTTACCCCGTTCCGATATGACAAAAAGCCATGGGGACGAGGTTGACAGAAACTGGTTTCACTGGCAAGCTTACCGTAATGCTAAGTGTCAGCATGGGCGATAAGAAACGCAGTAGTTGTTGTTCCTACAGCAATTTTGTCCCTGTTTTCATGTGCTCGGTTTTTCTTGTATCCCTGTGTCCTTGAAATTTGAATGACAGTTTCTCGGGTGCAAAAATAACAACAACCTTGGCGGGTATAGGGAGACCGGGCGCAAAAAACTACGACCATATTTCTTTTGGCCCATTGTGTCAGGCACAAAGAAGTTTTCACTTCAAGACGAAGCAGAGCTGGAGAAGCCATTAAAATTTGCCGTCTCTGCTACAATCAAAACCCCTGATGCTGAGTTATGGGCTGACCCAACAGCATCCTTAGCTGCAGTATCCTGCATTTTTGCCGGGTGATTAAAAAAAAGCACGCCATTTGAAAGGCTATTGCTTCCTAAATATCAAAGCAACGATATTTTGCAACATCTGATTGAATAGCCAACACGTTAAATTTTCCTTGCTGAAATCGGTCACTCCGTTCAAAATTAATAAGAGATTTTTCCGATAAAGTTGCTTCGATAAGTCTTTAAAAACGTCTTGAGATCCTAGACTTATGACTTTTCGTCCCTTGTTTCCATGCGTTCTTTGATTTGCTCATATCACTTGCTCAATAAGGACTCATACCATTGCTCTTATAAAGTGGGCCCCCTGTTTCAAAATGGCCTAAACAAGCGGGATTTCTCGTACACTCAACAAAATCGCTTCAAAGCGTCTGGTTTAAAGAGCTTAAACATTGAAAAGCAAACTTTTAGTACAAAGAATAATGTTTTCGTGACCTAATCATCGCAAAATACATACCTTTCAAGCAGTAATCTTCCTCTGTAGAAACAAAATAGATCAATCGCAGCTACGAGAACTCTAGGCCGTATCAACCGTTTTTTGTATCCAACAACAACAACTGTCTAAAAAACGCATCCTTATTGGTTGAAAACTAAATTCTAGCAATTTGACTGGTCAATACGGAGCCACTCCATATGGGCCTAAAGGGGGCCCACTTTATAAGAGTAATGCCTAATGGTATGAGTTCCTAGTACCCAGTGATATCAGCAAATAAAAAAACGCAGGGAAATAAGGGACCAAAAGTCATAAGTCTACTAAAATCACGACCAAATATCCCTATATCTCTACCTTACAACAATGACTTGAACAAGCTATAGCACGTGCAATCCTCTTGGGAGGATTATGGGGTTCCATCCTTACAAGAGAACAAAATACATGATAAGTGTCATTGTTGTTAGGAAGGAAAACCGATGAAATACCGGGTGCGCCAAAATAAACTATGCAAGTTTGACAGACCACAATAAATCGTACACTCGACCGATTTTGAAGATTCATGACTTAATCTTTAGCAAAANAAATAACAATTGTGGAAATTTATATAATCATAATTGATAACATACCAGTTCTTGATTCCTGGCAGCTAGGTTCTGGTTAGATTCGTCGATTCTTCGTATGAGTGACGTCATTTCTAGCACTTTTCGTTGTAAAGCTCGATCGGGTTGGTAATGGTTTCTTGATACCTGGAAGGACGTAAAAAAGTCCTTAAATTATGCTCCTAAATTGCCAAAAATCAAGTAATTACTGCAAGGAATGGTTCTATTGCTGTACTGGAATTTTTCTACAATTTAAAAAGAATTAATCGTATATGAGTCGTTTTCAAACGAAGAAAACATAAAAATACAACGCCATAGCCAATTCCTTCAAATTTACGCAATTGACACCGTGTACAATTCAACTCACCCGTCTCGATGGATAACAAGTGGCGAAACTAGCCTCGAAATCAATATCACCAAATCCTCTGATGTTTGATTTGGAGGCTCTTTTATCCCATGAATCTGCAAGCTTTAGTCTTGAGAGAGCTTCGTCTAAGGATTCCTTCTCCATCTGCAATCGCAAACAGCTTCCTGACTCCAAACCGAGTTTTCTTTCCAGCTGCTCAATAACTTTCTGCATTTCCTTCATTTCTGCCAACTATGATTTCAAAACAATTCAGTTAAACAAAAGAAAGCTCGCTGAAGAAATTTAAAGCAAAATAGGAGTGATAAGTGAGTTATTTCATGTTTATAAGCATAAAGGTTTATATTTTCTTTAAACCTCTCGATGTTTTCTTCAAAAAAATTACGATCATCGCAGATGTATAATAAGTGCAGATTCTACAGTCGGCAGATGGAAATTGCTGTCTATCGGAAACTGCAGTTACCATTCACTTTTTCAACTTTTCTTCGTTCATTGTTCTATTTTGCGTAGGCTGAAAATATTTCTAGCTATTCTATTGCAAATTTAGGCCTACTACTATGCATGTCGCATCCAAGCATGGGACCCTTAACTTGACCTACCTTCCGAAGGACGGTGAAGTCAATTGCTTGGGCAGCATCAGGAAGGTTACCTTTCCAGATTTTGACCTCACACGACCACGCTTAACTTCAATTACTTGACGGAAACTGTATAAGCCGCTCGGCCACTCATCAACCTCGACACGGGTCTACATTTAAAGAGCCATTGTCACCCAGGGTCCTTTGCGGGCACGCTACAGTTTCAGACGGAATCGCAAAACAGGCAACTGCTCAAAAACGAGACACAAAAAAATATGCCAGCTGATGATGAGCAATATTCTTATGATATTCTTAAAATCTGGATGATTCTGAGCCTGAATATTCTTATAAACATTATTCTTATAATTATATCTTCTGCTTAGGCCAAATTTGATTTTCAGACAGTCTGAAATTGCAGTGAGCCCGCAAAGGACCCTGGGTGAGAATGGATTTCACGGGGATGGGGAACCAAGTAGATAGTGCTTTGGAGGGCTTTCGACTTGAAGCTTTCACTGTATGGACGTGTNACCCAGGGTCCTTTGCGGGCACGCTGCAGTTTCAGACGGAATCGCAAAACAGGCAACTGCTCAAAAACGAGACACAAATATGCCAGCTGATGATGAGCAATATTCTTATGTCATTCTTAAAAATTGGACGATTCTGAGTCTGAATATTCTTATAAACATTATTCTTATAATTATATCTTCTGCTTAGGCCAAATTTGATTTTCAGACAGTCTGAAATTGCAGTGAGCCCGCAAAGGACCCTGGGTGAGAATGGATTTCACGGGGATGGGGAACCCAGTAGATAGTGCTTTGGAGGGCTTTCAACTTAAAGTTATCACCGTATGGACGTGCAATAAGGCTTCATGTTCGCATAAAAAACGCTTTTTCAAACATCATCATCACTAAACGGCTGGATCGTTGAGACGATCTGCCGTGGCATGGCACCTCACAGGAACTTCTCAAATGCCGCAATGCTCTTTATATTGTCCTCAAATCTCATTTTGGGCCTTCCACGCGTTCATTTTCCATACACCATTCTACCCACGTCCCTTTCAAACATACGCAAGCAATCTTTGCAACTTCGAAATTGTCATGTGCTGCAAAATTTACTGTCAGCTAAATCACAGGTCCCTTTTGTGAATTTCACTCAATTCTCGATCTAGCGAAATATTCTGATAAAGCAGAAATTAGTCTTGCGCATGGGTAAAGTAAGACTTTCTGTGACTCACGAGAAACTCAGTAGATCGTGCACATTTTTTCAGAACGTACAATCTTACAACCGTTCCCTCGAAATGAATGATTTTCGCGAATGTCTTAAATACGAAATGCGATGTAGATTCGCAAATATAGTAAGAATAGAAGTTGTTGGTAAGGTGGAGATACAGTAAACCCAAGCAAGATTTCTTTAAGAAGTATGTATCTAGAGCATAAAACGGGTTATGATCACTACGATCCCTTTGATTTCGCGTCTGCTGCCCAAGGTTTTAGACAACTGTGCAACTTTAGCCACCAAAGGTCACACGCATAAGTAACTAACGCAGATTTGAACAATCAGGCCACTAGTAGTGTCAACGCATCAAACACTCATTTACCTGCCGACGGNGATTTTCGCGAATGTCTTAAATACGAAATGCGATGTAGATTCGCAAATATAGTAAGAATAGAAGTTGTTGGTAAGGTGGAGATACAGTAAACCCAAGCAAGATTTCTTTAAGAAGTATGTATCTAGAGCATAAAACGGGTTATGATCACTACGATCCCTTTGATTTCGCGTCTGCTGCCCAAGGTTTTAGACAACTGTGCAACTTTAGCCACCAAAGGTCACACGCATAAGTAACTAACGCAGATTTGAACAATCAGGCCACTAGTAGGGTCAACGCATCAAACACTCATTTACCTGCCGACGGCTGTCCTGGGAGGCGTCCCGTTTCAAACCAGCCATCTTCTTGCTGTTTTCGTCGTGCATCTTACGAATTTCCTCAGCTTTTTCTTCATCAGATTCTTTCATAGTTTTCAAATCTTCGCGTAATCTCATATTTTCTGACAACAAAGTGTAATAGTCCTGGTCCATGTTTCGCCTTGCTTTTTCGAAATCCCCCTCGACTTCGTTTCGCGCTTCATCTCGAAACCTTGCAGCTAGCGTATTGATCAAGACCTCCTTTTCGTATTCGAAATCTTTGCGCGTTCTTCGTAACTCTTCGTTTTTCTTTCGCTCTAACTCATCAAGCTTTTCGTTAGTGTATTTTCTCGCCTGGTCTTCCAGTTGCTTGATTTCTTTATCCTTGTCAAGTAAAACCTTGAAAACAAGATCATTTTGGAATGAAACTGATTCGCTGATCTCCTCTTCCCGGGCGGCTCGCACTCTCGCAACATTTTCGCGTTTTAGTCCAGCAACATGAAATCGCTTTTGATTTAAATCCCGTCGAAGTTCTCGTATATGGTCTCGCATCTGCAAATCCAAAGCAGACGAATATTGAACATCACCCAAGCTCTTGGATCTCGCAATTCTCTGGAGAGCTCTATCTGCCAGATTCGACTCTGATTTTGAACGGGAGAGGGAACCTCGGCCATAATCGGTCATGTTGTTTTGTCACAAAACTCTTTCAGTCAAATAATTTCAGCAATCGTTGGTTGAAATTTGACAAATAAATCCTCTGTCGTTGATTCTTCTCACTATTCATCATTAAACTTTGGCAGCTCAGAAACACGCCAGAACAGAAGAAAAGCGTGCATGGATGAAGGCAGGCAGTTTGTTGTTGCGGCCTACCCAAGTATTTTACAGAACTGGATCAGCAATTTGTATCATTTCTCTCTCATCCTGCAATAAAAACTAAAGCAATATTAAGATGATGCGGTCTTCTTTCCTTTCTTGTGCTCTTTCTTTCCTGCAGGATGAAATCAAAACGGAACAGTGCAGCTTCGGGTTTTGTTTACAACCTGTCAGGTCTCCATTTTGCGCGAAACATGCTTTGAATTTTTAGGCGCGATTCTTTAGTCTCGTTTTCGATGACCTCGTTTCCAATTGTTCCTAAGCAACTCTCTTCATCAGCCTCCTTTCGGAAGCCTCGTCTCCAGTTGTTGCTAAGTAACGATGTAAAGTTTCTTATTTTTGTGGACAGTGGCAAAGCTGCAGGTTGCAGTTTGGAGAGAAGATGTCTCGAGCTCATGCAGAAAGTGTGATCAAGAATATTATCAGAGAGATCGCTCAAGAATGCGAGAACAGACGTCAAGTCGTCTCAGAAACATTGGTTGCCTTTATGGTAATGTGTATAAACTAAACGAGGTTATCTTTTTTTTGGCTAGGCCACCATCGATCGGATNACTTTCAAGCATCATCAAACTCCTACAAAAAGGTACTAACCTTACAAACCCCTAACTTACCCCATAAAACCCATCAGGCCTTTTGAGTAACCTGATTCAAAGGGCTATGATTTTGCAATTAGCACCATACTCTTCTCCTGATTGTAGGTGAAGGCGGCTGTCTTGAATCCAGACAATGGCTTCAATGTTGACAGAACACTCACTAAAGATGATGTGCAAAGGCTTATCAAAGTATGTGTCCAAAGTTTTGCATAATTTTATTCAATATCTAAGTTTAGATGGCTTTTGAATTTTAATCATTATGGTGTTATTAGAAATAAATCTTTTATATGCTCACATAAAATGATTACAACAAATAAACTACGGCACAGCAGTACTACAGGGAACATGGAATTATAAAGGCCATTTACAATTAACTCAAAGTCTGGCCCAAAATGCAGCAGATGTCAAGTGAGACATTCACAGAATTGGGGTAGAAATGAATTGGGTGCGAATCACAAATCTCAAACAAATCGTGAGCTCTTTAAGCCATAATGTCAAAGTAGTTTCGCTGCTACAAAATTTGACTATTTCTTCTTGACGACAGTTACATCACCATTTGAGTGGCTATTTTACAGGCCTTTATTTTATTTTCATTTAGATTTGTGTGTCAAGGCTTCTCAATGAAGATGAGCCAGCCCTTGACACCATCAAAATGCAGGTCTATTTTGACATGAATTATACAAATAGAAATGACTTTCTTGAGGAACACAGGAGGGTTCTAGAAATGAGGCTCCAGCCAATTGTTAGAGAGATAACTGACAGCAGAGCAAGAACGAGAGATGAACTTGAAGGTGAGTTGATCTTTCTCCCTAAAAATAACAGAATTTCTAATGCTTTAAAATTAAAGCAAAATGTGGACATATTGTCATCTCTTTCATGAAGCATGAAATGATCATGCACTTGTAGACTAGTGGGAGGAATGCAGCTCCAATCAGGTACATTTAGTCAGGGACATACAGTAGGAAGCATCTCAAACTTGGGGGGCACGACACTTCAAGGGCACAAGCTAAAGGGGCACTTCCTGAAAATAAAAAGGGCACTTCTTTGTTTATCGCAAAAATCTTGGGGGGCATGTGCCCCCAGTGCCCCCCGGTTCCTACTGTACGTCTCTGCATTTAGTAGACTCCCCTTAGTTTCTTTTCAAGGTAACCTACTGTATGAGGCCTTGTAGGAAATTCTCAGGTTTGCCTTTAGTAAAAAACACAATTTGCACAAACTTTGGTAGCCTGCGCACAAACTTTGGTTACTGGGGAGGAGATTCTTTCGTCTCCTCCCCCAGTAACTAAAGTCTGCGCACAGGCTAAAACTTTGCAGTCGGTTTGCATTGAGTATGCTCTTTTGTTCTTTTGGAGTTTGCAAGTTCGTTTAGAGTTTGTACTAATGTGCATGTTTATGGGAGGCTTCTTGCAAATGATTTGGTGCAACATTGAAACTATTTACGAACAATTTGTAAACTCCTAAATCTGAAACATACCAAAACTATTAAATCTGAAATCTGTGCCCCTCCTTGCATTGCGACTTTCTACATCCATGGGTGCTGCAATTGTGAAGTAAACCCCTCCGATAACTAAGTTTGTGGATTTTAGAGTTACGAAGATTTTCCTGAAAGTTCGTAATTGTAATTTTTTCTTCACTTCAGGCTTGTACAGAAAAATTGTATCNATGATGATGATGATGATGATGATGATGATGATGATGATGATGATGATGATGATGATGATGATGATGATGATGATGATGATGATGATGATGATGATGATGATGATGATGATGATGATGATGATGATGATGATGATGATGATGATGATGATGATGATGATGATGATGATGATGATGATGATGATGATGATGATGATGATGATGATGATGATGATGATGATGATGATGATGATGATGATGATGATGATGATGATGATGATGATGATGATGATGATGATGATGATGATGATGATGATGATGATGATGATGATGATGATGATGATGATGATGATGATGATGATGATGATGATGATGATGATGATGATGATGATGATGATGATGATGATGATGATGATGATGATGATGATGATGATGATGATGATGATGATGATGATGATGATGATGATGATGATGATGATGATGATGATGATGATGATGATGATGATGATGATGATGATGATGATGATGATGATGATGATGATGATGATGATGATGATGATGATGATGATGATGATGATGATGATGATGATGATGATGATGATGATGATGATGATGATGATGATGATGATGATGATGATGATGATGATGATGATGATGATGATGATGATGATGATGATGATGATGATGATGATGATGATGATGATGATGATGATGATGATGATGATGATGATGATGATGATGATGATGATGATGATGATGATGATGATGATGATGATGATGATGATGATGATGATGATGATGATGATGATGATGATGATGATGATGATGATGATGATGATGATGATGATGATGATGATGATGATGATGATGATGATGATGATGATGATGATGATGATGATGATGATGATGATGATGATGATGATGATGATGATGATGATGATGATGATGATGATGATGATGATGATGATGATGATGATGATGATGATGATGATGATGATGATGATGATGATGATGATGATGATGATGATGATGATGATGATGATGATGATGATGATGATGATGATGATGATGATGATGATGATGATGATGATGATGATGATGATGATGATGATGATGATGATGATGATGATGATGATGATGATGATGATGATGATGATGATGATGATGATGATGATGATGATGATGATGATGATGATGATGATGATGATGATGATGATGATGATGATGATGATGATGATGATGATGATGATGATGATGATGATGATGATGATGATGATGATGATGATGATGATGATGATGATGATGATGATGATGATGATGATGATGATGATGATGATGATGATGATGATGATGATGATGATGATGATGATGATGATGATGATGATGATGATGATGATGATGATGATGATGATGATGATGATGATGATGATGATGATGATGATGATGATGATGATGATGATGATGATGATGATGATGATGATGATGATGATGATGATGATGATGATGATGATGATGATGATGATGATGATGATGATGATGATGATGATGATGATGATGATGATGATGATGATGATGATGATGATGATGATGATGATGATGATGATGATGATGATGATGATGATGATGATGATGATGATGATGATGATGATGATGATGATGATGATGATGATGATGATGATGATGATGATGATGATGATGATGATGATGATGATGATGATGATGATGATGATGATGATGATGATGATGATGATGATGATGATGATGATGATGATGATGATGATGATGATGATGATGATGATGATGATGATGATGATGATGATGATGATGATGATGATGATGATGATGATGATGATGATGATGATGATGATGATGATGATGATGATGATGATGATGATGATGATGATGATGATGATGATGATGATGATGATGATGATGATGATGATGATGATGATGATGATGATGATGATGATGATGATGATGATGATGATGATGATGATGATGATGATGATGATGATGATGATGATGATGATGATGATGATGATGATGATGATGATGATGATGATGATGATGATGATGATGATGATGATGATGATGATGATGATGATGATGATGATGATGATGATGATGATGATGATGATGATGATGATGATGATGATGATGATGATGATGATGATGATGATGATGATGATGATGATGATGATGATGATGATGATGATGATGATGATGATGATGATGATGATGATGATGATGATGATGATGATGATGATGATGATGATGATGATGATGATGATGATGATGATGATGATGATGATGATGATGATGATGATGATGATGATGATGATGATGATGATGATGATGATGATGATGATTATGATGAAGTTGAAGATGCAGAGGATGATGTTTATGATGATTTTTGTGATGATGATGATTTTGTATATAATTATGATGATTATGATGATGATGATGATGATGATGATGATGATGATGATGATGATGATGATGATGATGATGATGATGATGATGATGATGATGATGATGATGATGATGATGATGATGATGATGATGATGATGATGATGGTGATGATGATGATGATGATGATCACGATGATGATGATGACGATGACGATAACAACGACGCTGATTGCACTCCGTAGTGAGCTCTTCCAGAAATCTGATTGGCATTCGGAAAAGCGAAATCGTTAAGAATGGGAAACCATTATTTACCATTTACCCCTATCCAAACAAGCATGTTGCTCTCTCGACCATCGCAAGCTATTTTGTTTCTGTTGTTTTTGTTTTTATAACCTTATAATGAAATCTTTGACGAGCAAAATGTCTTTGGACTTCTTGATGAAATCTCTCATTTTTCTTTCAGTGTTAACGATCCTGCGAGAGGCTGTACCATCAACAATTGAAAACGTCCAGACTGATTATGATAATGTGTCATCAGCTATTTATGATTATGCAGGTAAAATTGAATTTAAAATACTGAATGAATAAAAGAACGCCCCGGCGGTTAAAAAAAATTGCTCCCTGTGAGGAGATTTTTTACCTACGTTCTTCATAAATCGAATCTCTGCGGAATCGCCAAATACCGGGTGAACTAGAAAAAATGTCCACTTTTGAAAATTCATAGCATCAAGAGTACTGGATGGATTGGAATGAATCAATATTTGCTTGACAGCCAAAAGATCGAGATAGTTTTGTGATTTTTCTCGCCTTCTTACAACCACTGGAAAAAATGGTTAATTCAAGTTTACAAAAACATGGTGGTTGCAAAATGACTGAAAAGGGCCTAAATACTTGATCAAATCATAAAGGACTCCTCGCTCAGAACAACTGAGAAAATGCAATTTCTCATGGTGAGAGATATCGTCTGCACATTTGTTGCCATGCCATGGAATTGAAAATCTTTAGTATTATCTGTTTGAGAATCTGTCTTTTAACTCTTGAGAGAAGTGAGACGGCCGTGTGTAGTGTTCTGTGTAAGAAGAGTCCTAACGATTTGATCAGGTGTTTAAGTCCTTTTTCAGTCATTTTGCAACAATGAAATTTTTGTAAAATTCAACTTACCTACATTTGCAGTGCTCGTAACAAGACGAGAAAATCACAAAAATACTTCGATCTTTTGGCTTTTAACTAGAATATGAAGCATTTAAATCCATGAAGTACTTGTGGTGCTACGAATTTTTGAAAGTGGGAACTTTCTTCTGGCTCACCCGGTATTTGTATTGGAATTAATTGCCTGTTGATAGAAAGTTCCCCGCCGCTATCTTTAGATAGAGTAATCGTCTGTTGAATCTTGCACTACCAATTCTTCATTGTCACAAATCTACTGTGACAGCTAAGACTTTAGTTTAACTTTGAGACTCCCTTTCCAATTGACAGCAATACTTGAACATGCCGATCACCTGAACAAGCTTAACCTCGATGTCAACTGGGATAAAGTGAGGGATACGCAAATCAATGGGAGGCAACACGAGGCATTTCTTAGCCTACTATTGGTAAGAGTTTTTTATTGTAGCGTATTTGTTAGGCGGCGATCAAAATATATACGAAATTATGCTTCTACAAGTGAAGATCTTTTGAAGAAAGACTTACAGTAAATCCCCGCATATAAGAACCTTCAAAAATAAGAACCTAGATGCTGTTTTTCCTGAATTATGCACCCCACAATTAAGAACCTGTTTCAGTTTGATGAAAAATGTGTTCTTTTTGCAGTGGCAGCAAAGTTGATTTTGGATCGTCATTATTAAGTGAATTTTTGTCCCAGTTGGCTGTTAAAGTTTGAATCTCCTCCCCTGCTGTTTGTAAGCTTAGAATTGGGTATTTGGTACATAATTACTTTACCAAAACAAATAACTGGGCTGGAAATCTTTGGTGAAGATCCTAAAGCGGCCTACACAAGCCACTCTTCAAATAAGAACCTTTATACCTTGAAATTGTTCTTGGTACCTTTAGAATAAGAACCTCTATGATGGTGATGATTATGATGATTTGATGATGATGATGATGATGATGATGATGATGATGATGATGATGATGATGATGATGATGATGATGATGATGATGATGATGATGATGATGATGATGATGATGATGATGATGATGATGGTGATGATGATGATAACAACGACGTTGATTGCACTCCGTAGTGAGCTCTTCCAGAAATCTGATTGGCATTCGGAAAAGCGAAATCGTTAAGAATGGGAAACCATTATTTACCATTTACCCCTCTCTCGACCATCGCAAGCTATTTTGTTTCTGTTGTTTTTGTTTTTATACCCTTATAATGATATCTTTGACAAGGAAAATGTCTTTGGACTTTTTGATGAAATCTCTCATTTTTATTTCAGTGCTAACGATCCTACGAGAGGCTGTACCATCAACAATTGAAAATGTCCAGACTGATTATGATAATGTGTCATCAGCTATTTATGATTATGCAGGTAAAATTGAATTTAAAATACTGAATGAATAAAAGAACGCCCCGGCGGTTAAAAAAAAGTGCTCCCTGTGAGGAGATTTTTTACCAAGATGCATTACGTTCTTCATAAATCGAATCTCTGCGGAATCGCCAAATACCGGGTGAACTAGAAAAAAAATTCCACTTTTGAAAATTCATAGCATCAAGAGTACTGGATGGATTGGAATGAATCAATATTTACTTGACAGCCAAAAGATCGAAATAGTTTTGTGATTTTTCTCGCCTTCTTACGACCACTGGAAAAATGGTTAATTCAAGTTTACAAAAACATGGTGGTTGCAAAATGACTGAAAAAGGCCTAAATACTTGATCAAATCAAAAAGGACTCCTCGCTCAGAACAATAGAGAAAATGCAATTTCTCATGGTGAGAGATATCGTCTGCCCATTTGTTGCCATGCGATTGAAAGCTTTAGCATTTTCTGTTTGAGAATCTATGTCTTTTAACTCTTGAGAGAAGTGAGACGGCCGTGCGTAGTGTTCTGTGTGAGAAGAGTCCTAACGATTTGATCAGGTGTTTAAGTCCTTTTTCAGTCATTTTGCAACAATGAAATTTTTGTAAAATTCAATTTACCTACATTTGCAGTGCTCGTAACAAGACGAGAAAATCACAAAAATACTTCGATCTTTTGGCTTTTAACTAGAATATGAAGCATTCAAATCCATGAAGTACTTGTGGTGCTACGAATTTTTGAAAGTGGGAACTTTCTTCTGGCTCACCCGGTATTTGTATTGGAATTAATTGCCTGTTGATGAAAAGTTCCCCGCCGCCATCTCTAGATAGAGTAATCGTCTGCTGAATCTTGCACCAGCAATTCTTCATTGTCACAAATCTACTGTGACAGCTAAGATTTTAGTTTAACTTTGAGACTCCCTGTAGTTCAACTTTGAGTCTTGTACTGGCAATATCTAACATGACATCTAATTTGAGACAGCCTGTAGTTTAACTTTGAGACTCCCTTTCCAATTAACAGCAATACTTGAACATTCCGATCACCTGAAAAAGCTTAACCTCGATGTCAACTGGGATAAAGTGAGGGATACACAAATCAATGGGAGACAACACGAGGCATTTCTTAGCCTACTATTGGTAAGAGTTTTTTATTGTAGCATATATGTTAGGCGGCAATCAAAATATATACCAAATCATGCTTCTACAAGTGAAGATCTTTTGAAGAAAGACTTACTGCTGAGCTTGCCAAGTTTCCCTGTCACTTATGACACAAATACAGAGAAGATATTTTAGTGTATGTTTGATTGGTGATTCTAAACCTATCAATTTCTGAAAACAGTAGGCTTCACAGAGCATGAAATACCGGGTGTCCCAAAAAAAAATGTATACGGTTTTGGTTGACTCCATTGATGTAAATTTATCTTCAATTAATGTCTAATCACTCTCAAAATGTTCCTGGATAGTTAACTTGAACATAGGTTCCTCGTTTGTTGGTATCGGTGCTTTGAGAGCAGACATGTTAATCTTGAAACCTCAAATTTGCCCCTTCCTGCAAACCAGAGCTTTAGCCTTTTGGCCTAAGCAAATTCTTAAGGCACAGCGTACAAATCAATGATACTCTTGATAACATTTGAACAACATTAGATCTTTTGTTATTCTGTTTTCCAAAAGTCACCCCTCAATCACCCATCGGGCAGTTTCTTCATTTTTCATTTATTTCAGTTCTTAATTTCAATGTGCTTCAGCAACTCGCTTAGGCCAAAAGGCCAAAGCTCTCGTTTGCAGGGGGACGCAAATTTGAGCTTTCAAGATTGATATTTCTGCTCTCAAAGCACCGATACAAACAAACGAGGTATCTATGTTCAAGTTAAGTATCGAGGAACATTTTGAGAGTGATTAG
>REGL01000734.1:133362-160759 GCA_004194395.1 Aurelia aurita complex sp. Pacific | reverse complement strand
TGCATTCTACGCCAAAGTAAAGGATGTGGCCCCAAAAATTTCCTGGCCCCCAGGCCCATGCATTTCCCTGCCTCCCTCTTAATTTACCCTGGCCACACAACTTATTGATTCCATATGAGCAAGCATGCATGCCTAAAAACATGGTTATTCTGTGAAGCTTTGACTGGATCATCCAGGGCAGATGGCTAAGATGCTAGCCAGAGACAACTTGATGTCGAAAACTGTTTGTTTAACTCCGCTTCGATCGTTGGGAAAACACTATGTCTGTTATAGTTGTATTTTGGGTAAATTATGGCAGATAGGAAAACTTTATTTTTCATACATTTGCAACAACATTTATTTCGCAAAAATCGGTCCCGCGTGGAAGAAACTCGGTCCTTTGAACACACACCCCCCTGAAAAAAAATTGCATTTGCGCCCCTGGTAAGATCTCAAAACAAGTCAACAACATAATTTGCACTCAAAATATTGTCCAAACAGATGCTATAGCTCTACATTGTCAAAACATTTCTGTCTGTGATAGGAAAATTAAAACTGTAAATTACAAAAGTTTCCGAGGTTTTGAAATCCAGGTAGGGCTGTTTCTTAACTTTTGAAAAATTGAGCCTACCGTTTCTTATAAGCGGTTTCTTATAAAAAAATGAGTGTATTGGTATTGGAAAGAATCAAAGTTTGATTTGATTGATTTTTTCTGGTATTTGCTCTATTTTTCTGAACATGTGAAATATGTAAAATGGACTAATGAAAATTCCTTTACTTCAAACATCAAAATGCGTGAAAAAATATGGGCAAGTTGCAAATACATTTTATTTCCTTCAAGGCTTAAAAACTGATATTGCAAAAGAATCAGATCATCTCTTGAGTCTCTAAAGGTTTGAGAGGAACGAAATGTGTTTGAACATACTTCCAGTAACTATGGTTCGAATGCAGGGACGTATAGGAAGCATATCAAACTTGGGGGGCACGACATTCCAAGGCACCTGTTTCAAATAGGTAAAGGGGCACTTCCTGAAAATTAAAAGGAAATTTCTTTGTTTATTGACAAATCTTGGGGGCACGTGCTCTTAGTCCCCCCCCCCCGGTTCCTACGTCTCTGTTCGAATGATGAGATTCTTCGTAATTTTGATCAGGGGTTTTAGGCCTCTTTTCAACCGATTGTTTGTAAACTAAATTTTGCCTATGATTCCAATGCTCAGAAAAATAAGACAAAATTTGTAAAATCTTTCAGCCGTTCGGCTTTCAACAAAACCCTGATTCAGTTCAATTTCTTAAGCATTCTCCGTGCAACGAATTTTTAAACAGTTGAAGTTGTTTTTTAAGTCAGGCCAAAAGTTAATTTGACAAAAACTATTCAATAAAGCTAAAACATAAACCCCAAAATTGATTGATTTCACCTCTTCTAATGACACATTCAGCACATTTCCAGAGATCTTTCATCAAGTGGCATTTGTCTGAAAGTATGAGGTGATATGCCTTAAAGAGAAAGGAGTAACTGCTTTTTTAGAGGCTTTACAGAAGCTCAGAGATACCTAGCCACCTAATAAACCATTCATTCATACATTCATGGTGGCTATCGCTAATTTTTTTTCTTCATCTGTGGTCATCACTACATCTCCAACGAAAGAGCTCTATAACCCACATCGATTGTGGAATTTGTTTTGTCAAGTTCAACCATCACAATATGCTGAGTCGCAGAAAGAAAGAAATGTGGGAGATTTGCTTCTTTAAGATATTTAGGTCGTTGCTCCAAGCGTGACCCATGATTTATGGAAACAGTTTACTGCTGCGACAAAGAATGAATAATACTGTTTATTTCGGAAAGTAACAACAGAAGGATAAGCAGAGCAAAGAAAAAGCTAATCATAAAGAAAAACACAGGCGTAATATTTGAAAAGTCAGCAATTTGAAAATAACTTGGATGCTGAGAATTTACAAAGTTGTACTTTGGTGTCTTTGACTTGATAGCTGTGTGCATTCATCTGTTTTGTGGTATACTTGCTAATACCCATGTGAAATAATGCAACTTAGCTGTGGGGAGTAAGTTGCTCTAAAGCATTGACCTGGCTGTAAATTACTTCACAATTTGACCTTGTTATTAACCAGAAACGACACGGAGCTACTCATAACGTTGTTTGTTGATAGGCCCGTGAGCTCTGCGGCCTATACCCTATCCTGTACTTGCCTCGTTTGACACAACACCGCCAACACACGAAGCCTGGATGCTGAACTGACTTAGATCATCAATATGTCATACAATAAGCCTACAGAACACTGGAAACGAGAGGCAAATGGACACAATCGCCGGACAATGCTTTTCAATGAGCGGACGGACAGATCACTGAATGCAGAGCTGTCACAACTTGAGCGAAATCGAAAGGAGATTGCGAGGGACTTACGAAAGATAAAACAAGTAAAAGGTGCCCTTAAGAAGCAGTTAAGTTCAGCGCTAGAAGCTTCATCAAGACCAAGGAGACGCAGCCGGTCAGATACAAGTATCGATGCTTATTCATCGAATGTACTCCTGCCAAATATTACCATAAGGAGATCAAGGTTGCAAAGTGACATTGGCCCAGTTGATAGGCTGTTAAAAAATGATCGAATGGCAACCGATAGATTGTTAAAAACTGATAGAGTTGCAACTGACAAATTGTATGTAACAAGTGACAAAATACCCGAGCTTTCTAGGCGTGGTGAGGCCAACGGAAATGAGGACAAAGTGAAAAGCTCCATTGACTTTAACAACCAATCTACGCCAGCTCATGGGGAGGGCCATCTGTCTCAAGAAAAGTCTAAGCAGAAACATAGTGAATTTATGTACAAGACAAACCAAGAACGCAGAGAGGATCATATGATCAAATCACGGTTCAACCAACTTGGAAGCAAATATGTTGGGCGACAAATGGCTGGTAGAAGGTCCCGCAGAGCTTCAAACAAGTTACCAAAGGCATCAAAGCAAAACCGAGATAAACAAAGCAGTCTGTCTAAGGAAACTATCAGAGACAATAATAACGAAACAGGAGAAAAACTAAGTGGCGTTAGGGCAGGAGGTCTTCTTGATGATGCTGCTCAAAATAGTCTGTCTTCAGAAATGGCAACACTGGATATAACTAACAACAGACGAGAAGCCACAACAAGTGAAACAGATGGAACTTTAAGCGATCCTCTCGTTCGCTATATTCCAGACATCAGAATACAACTTTGGCCTGAAGAGACATTGGCAAACGTCGGCCAAAGGCCTGACAAGCAAACACATGTAATGACGAATAAAGACCTCGGTTCTATGTCAGGAACCACGGGGACGTTGCAGAGAAAGACCTCGACATGTTCAGTGGGAAGCAGTCAGCAAATATTACCACGAATTCCAATGGAACTCACCTCAAAAAGACAGTCGAAAGAATCGATCAGTCTTGAACGTGCTTTTGTAGATTGCCAGGAAGTGAGAGCTGGAAATGAAGACTTAAAAATGGAAAGAAAACGAAGATTTGCTCGATTAGTTGATATGGTTATAAAGCAAAAGAAGGTAATACGTGCATGGGAGCCAATGTTGGCATTAGTTGGAGATATTCATTCGAGTGACGAAGAAGCGTAGTTTTAACGTGTACTGCTCTCATTACATGTATCACAATCATCTACGTAGATCGCTATTCATAAGCCCGCTTGGCACTCTCTATGTGCATGCGTAGACTTATTACGTTGTGTCCTTTCCTAGTAATACCGGGTGTCCCAAAAAAGTATTCCCGTTTGAAAAATCACCAAAATTTGATTACACAGCCGATCTTCGATTTTCTTTTTTGTCAAGTAGATCAGGGACAAAATCATTATCCAACATATAGTATTCTTGTAATTGGTTTCAAAATTAGCGAATTTAGCTCTGTTTAGGGCTACCTGATGTTGAATCATACTGCGAAAAAGCATTGATGATTGCCAGATCAATTTCTTTGCGCATGTAAAGCTTCTAGGTAGTTTGGTCATAAATTACAGGAAGAAATGCGCGCCATGCTTGTCATTGGAGACTTCAATAATGATAAAAATCTGAAAATTTTGACTCTTACGCAAGATTGAGCATTTTGCTTCAAAACTATAGCTCAAAATAAGGTTTTTCAAAGTATAATTTCTCTACCTTGTTGTATCAAAAGCAAACATTTTATCATCTATGAATATTTTTGGGTCTTTGACAAAACAACTCAAAACACATTTTTATCGAAGGATTGAAAATCAATTTTTGGTGATTTTTCAAACAGGAGTCCTTTTTTATGGGACACCCGGTAGCTTCCAACCAACTCCCCATTTTCTCACACAAAGCGAAGTGCTTCGGCTGCGCATCTTTGCGAATCATTTGCCGCCACTGCGAAAAGCCAATCACAATCAGCAGTGATTTCCAAAATAGCACTTTAGCCAGGGAGATTAAGATTTTAGCCACGAGTTTACGCGAACTGAAAATAAAACAATCACAGCCAAGAAAAATTGTATTTGACAACGAAAAAGCTCTTTGATTGGCAAAACCAGAAGTTGTAGTGAGTGGCTTAATAACGAGCAACGTTTTACCTGGGAAGCCACGAGTGCTAGCATGAGCGAGTAGGGGGATGGGTCATGGGTGGTAGCGATAGCTAAGACTCAACGTAATAAGTATAGTGAATGTGTACCGGATATGCGTGCGAGCTTTCTATTTCCGTCCTCGGAAATAATTTACAGTAAGCATTAAATTCCTTTGTTACCATTCACCATCTTGCATCGTCAACAAGGAGTAGAAATTTCAGAATGGATTGCTCTTCTAAACTTCGCATTTTGACAGTCAGTAGATAAATCGGCTAAGGTTTTTTTTACCCATTTCAAGTCAAGTGACCATACCCTTGAGAAGTCTTGGTATAAAATTGTGACTTGGAATGGGTGTGAACAAACCTTGGCCAATTTTGTCTCTTGTCAGAAAATTGCTTGCCTTCCCACAAGTCAATTTCTCAATGTCCTACAGTTCGATCCCATTCTGCAGTTTACCTTCAGCAGCACCGCAATGGAATGGGGAACTGCGGCAAAGGATCGGTACGACCAGACTTACAAAATAGACCTGGGACAAGTCTAGCAGACGAGTTTCACCAAGCCACAGCCAAGCAACCATAACATATGGCTCAAATCTTTAAAAAGTTCGTTGTAAAATCTATTCGTTTCCTTTGAAATAAATGGCTTGGAAGGAACTTTAGGGAATTTTGCTATAAATCTGCCACGGCATTTTATTGATATATCTTGATTAGTTTCCATATGGCGGCATTTATGAAACTTGAGGCTACGAAGTCATCCAATTTCTAAATCCTAAACTAGAAAAACTACAGATTTCTGCTTGCCACCATATGGTAGACCTTCATAAACTGTTTTTCTCGAAGCTTATGTAATGTTTCCTCTATCAGTTTAGGATTTACGATGATTTACATTCTCTTTAAATTGTCCAAGAATGTTTTCAAAAATATTGAAAAAAATGAAGATATCAACAAATTTCCACGGCAGATTTACAGCAAAGCACCTAAGTTCCTTTCAAGCCATTTAATTCAAAGAAAACTGCAATAGAATTTCACACCGACCTTTTAAAGATTTGAGCCCTATGCTAGCAACCATTAGGATATAAACCATACGACAAGTCTGATTTTCGAGCCGACATTGGTAAATTTACTGTCGTCTGTACGAATGGTTGCAAAACCTCTCCCTGTTGTTGGAAAACATTCAGGTCGAGATGGAGAGGAAATTTAAGAAAAAACAAGGTAAAGGATAGCTAGACCGGCATTAAAATCACCAGTCATGTAATAAACCACCTTAAATACAAATTACATATCTTGAAACAGATCTGCTATTTTTGGGGAGTAAATGTTTGCAGGGGCAAATATTCTTCCGAGATTCTTAAATTTTTACTTGTGAGGTCTAAAACTGGAACTCGAATGGCGAACGCACAAAGAGCACATGTTACCGTAGAAACAAAGTAACTTAGGGTTGTACACACACAGACAAACTGTAATTAGCTTCCTATTTTCACAGCACTGTATTCTTGGGGCCTTTCCTTTGGGATTTGTTCACCAAACACAAGGCTCCCGGGACAAGGACAGGGGCTTTGAATATCCAAAATGGTGACTGAACAAGATAACTTATTTTCAACAGCTTTTCTGCCCCCATCCTTAACTTTTGTAAAATAGAGGAATCCCAGTGCTTTCTCCCTATCGATTTCATTGACAAAATACCGCGTGATTACAAAAACGTTTTTATTGATTCAAAAAAATGTCATCCTGTTTGAAAAATAATTCCAGCAAAAGTAGTTGCAAGATAATTATAGGGATTGATTTTTCTAACAGCTAAAAGATTCAAGTACTTTTTATATTTTTTGGTAATTTTCAAAGTAGTAGTCTTCTGGCAGATCCAAAAGAGTAAAAACATCCGTCTTTCAGAGCAGCCTGAAAAAATGGCATAACGCAAAGGCACGATCACATTTTCCAGGTCGTGTGGAATCTATTCGAATTCCTTTTGAGAATTAGCAAGCCTGATAAAATGATGAACTGAAACTGAGACGGAAACTGAAATCTTATTTATTGCTCTGAAAACGGATTATTGAAACCGTTACGTTTCATTTATTTTGAGATACCTCTGATAATGCGTTTTTGGGTCATTTTTTGGACGTTGTGCAAGACTAACTTTTTTAATCTTTTGAAGTTACCATATGACTACTATCCTGAACACTACCAAATAAATACAAAAATACTTCAATCTTGTAGCTATTGGAAAACTCAATTTTGATGATCATAGCGCAAGTAAATTTGCAACAATGATATTTCGAAAAGGGGAACATTTCTTTGAGTCACCCGGTACATCGGGAACTTTATAGAAAGCTCAAATATGCTCGGAGAACATAAGCTTCTTGTAGGGTTGGTTGCCTGTTGTAGCTATTCTACTGGGTGTCCCAAAATGATGTATTATCGTTTGATTGCTTATATGTCCATAGCGGATGAATCCATTTTCAAAAACTTTATTTTATCCGATTGCCGAAAGGCTAAATTGTATCTGAGGAAATTGTTTGTGGTTTAGGCCGATGTCTTCATGTTAAAGAGAAGATCGATAAACCTGCTCAAATTCAAGCCATATATGGCATGAAAAAGAAACGGCCTACTTTGCCAGTCAATATTTTAGATGTGATGCAAAAGGCTGAACTTATATGTCATTCAGAGTATAAATATCGTTCAGAGAATACGAATTCAGTTAGTACTGAGTTCAGAGAATACGAATAGTTCAGCCTTTTGTATCACATCTAAAATTTTGACTGGAAAAATAGGCCGTTTCTTTCTCATACCATCTATAGGGCTTGAATTTGAGCAGGTTTATCAATCTTCTTTTCGACATGAAAACGCCGTGGTAAAACCACAACCAACATCTTAAAATATAATTTAGCCTTTAGGTAACCAAATAAAACAAAGTTTTTGAAAATCGGTTCATTGGTTAGGGACATGTAAGCAATCAAACAATAATACATCATTTGGGGACACCCGGTATGCTGTTGTGCAAAAACAACTCTTCAAAAAGACTCTTTTCTTTTCTTGGATCTCCTTACCAAGTACCTTCGATTAAGCATGTGCTCCCTTCCTTGTGGCTTCAGCTCCTCTTCTCTCCTCTCTTTCTCTTTCTCCTTCTCCCGTTATTTTTTCTTTGCTTGTGTTAATCTTTTTCTCTCCCCTCATTCCCTTTGATATTTTCGTCCTTCGGAAGGGACGTCAAACTAAGGGTCCCATGCCTGGATGCGGCATGCAAAGTAGGCCTAAATTAGCTTGAAATAGCTACAAATCATTCCAGCCTACTTAAAATAAAGAAACGAGAAAAAATTGCTACCCCAAAGTTGTTCCTCGCCAACTAAAAACATTCAACTCGGGGTTTCCCTACTCAAATGGAAGAATATTTACCTCTGTCTCAGCAATCGTCAAACTAACCAACCGACTGGCAATGCTTATAGAGGATATGAACCAGAGCACAGCACACCAAGAGATTACCATATACTTATTATACACGTTACACGGCTACATGCTATATAATACATAAATGCCTTCCAATCATGCAACTTTTTACAATAAATCTTCGACACACCTTCTCAAATCGCAACCGAGCGAATTCACTAGCAGGCAGAAGGGCCATGAGTGAGTTTGTAAATTTTGGCCCTGTCCTTAGCTTTAGATAATCGAGGCTGGCTAAATTTGGTTAAATAGAGCCTCCTTCCAAGTGAATATGGAAAAAGTTTAAAGAATATGATAACTCTAGAACTGTAAGAAGAAGTCTAGTGTTGCTGCTATCCGGTGCGCCACAAAAGTTCAAGCGTTAAAAATCGTAGTACCTAGAGTACTGGGTGGATTTAAACGATTCAAATTCCGCTTGAAAGTAGAACGATTGAAGTATTTCTGCTATTTCCTCTTGTTTTTACGAGGACTGAAAGCATAGGTAAATTAAAATTTGTAAAAACCCCTTGGTTGTGAAATGCCTGAAAAGGGGCCTTAAATACTCGATCAAATCGTGAAAAATCTCTGGACACAGAACATTACCAAAGTACGTTTTCTCTCCCCAAGCATTAAACAATAAAGTTTAGACTGCCATAGGATTGCAAACGTTAGTTATTCTTCAAAAATTCCTTCATGAAAATGAAAGCCTTGAGCGGGTTTAAATGCCCTTGCGTATTCTTCTATCTGAGTGATTCTTTACGATTAAACCTGGTGTTTTAGGCCCTTTTCTGCCACTTCACAACTAATGAGTTTTCGTAAATTCAAGATTTACGTAAAATTTCCGTAGTTCATAAAAGATGAGAAAATCACAAAAATACTTAAGCTTCCTGCTACCGAACGGAATCTGATTCATTCAATTTGATCTCATATTCCAGGTACCATGATTTTGCAAACGCCTAAACATTTTTGGTGCACCTGGTATATCATAAAATGACTTGTAACACATTAAGGTCGTTAAATAGTTTCGTACATTTTGTTTAAAAATTCGCTCGTTTCCATTTCTTTTCGCGAGATCGTAAATTTCAGCAAACGTCGATCATTTCTCCTCGACTATCCCGCTTCTCATTCCTATACCAATCATCATTTATCAATCTTCGATCTGGGAAGGTGTCGACATGAAACATAATACAAAATACTAACAGCATACTTGGAAATACGAATTCTAACTTAAAACACAATGAATTGCCCTGAGTAGATTGTATTTTTCGACGTTGTCGTGCAAAGCGACCCTGTCGCTGGCTCTTACACAGCTAGCGTCTGTCAATAGACACCTTGAGCGAATCCACCGGAAAATTTGCTATCTCGCCGTCTATTTCAAGGAAATCATTGTGAGTGGATCTTTTCCGAAAATGCACAACTTGAAAAGAAAAGGCATTCGCTCCACGCGTATTGTAATGGACTTTTACTTGCGTACACAATCAAGATTAATGCAAGCTTTTCAATAGAGCACTGTGCTTGCAAGGCTGTTTTTCATTTTAGGACATTTTTCAGGCTCAGTTGAGTTATTTTCTGCCTAATTCACAAAGAGTTGAACATTTCTCAACACTAAAGTTCGCAGTCGAATTGTCCTGTTCGCTAAATAAACAACGGGAAATCGCTGGTAAATTCACCTAAAAATTGCTCAAGTAGAAATTGGCAGTTACAGTGGACATTTCAGCAAAAAGAATGCCACAATTTGCCTCTAATTGCAGCGTTTGGTGGAATTTCTTTAGTTAAATGTAGATATTTGTAAGGGGGCCCAACATTTACAACTAGTGATCTTCACTTCATGATCAGTAGATGATGACCAGTTATCAGGTAAGGAACTTTGCTAATACTTTTGCAGGAAGAAACTTTTGCAGGAAGAAACTTTCGCGCTTTCTGCATTTTAGGCCGAAACTCGCCAAAATTTATTCCGTGTACTGATATTCCTCTTCTTTAACAACAACCTTTCGGAACTTCGCTAATAGTATTTGTCATTGAAGCGTTGAGGAATATTTGAGACATTATAATCATTTGGTAAGAGACCTAATTCGCGAAAGTTTATTCCCGCGAAATTTTCCGTTTTGGCCCCTTCGCGAAAGCTAACGCCAAAAAATGTCGTCTTTTCTCGAATTCGCGAAAGTTTCTTACCGCAAAAGTTTCTTCCTATAAAGTAATGTTGCATTTTGAAGATGATCTCCGGCAAAAATCTTTATTGTCTGAAGTCTCTACAATTTTTCGAAATGGACAAAACCAGATAGCACAATGCCAAAAGAACTAGAATTCCTAAACGGTAGTGATCGGAGAAAATACAGGTTCCACAAACAAGATAAGGGCAGAGGGGACTTTCTGCACGTTTTCTTTTGTCAGCACAAAGGCGTGGAAGATGAAAGCAGAGCAGAACGACGGAGGAGAGAACATTCTCGCTCCATTCTTCTCTCTCACTCTGCTTGCTCAGATTGTATATTTGACATCGTGTGATTTTAAGAGAGTGTGACTATGGTGAAATATTGTAGCATGTCCAGGGGCAGAACTATGTACAAATAGCAACTTGATTCTGAGAAAGCTCCATTATGACGTCATTGGATCAATGACGTTATAAACTTTTTCAACTTTCGCCAAAATCCAAAACGTTGTGTATCAGTCGAAAGGCCTAATCAAATACAGTCTAACTGCGGTATTTTGGAGAACATTAGACTTACCTACAAAGAGCTATAGCCGCATTAGTTCTAAAAATGTCACTTATTGATGTCATCAAAATGACACTTCCAGCAGAAATTCAAACAGTCTCCAAGTGATATTTGAATCTCCATGGTCGATTTAATACAACGCAAGCATAAAATCAAAGCTACGCACATTGCTAGGCAGTTAGAGGAAAGTTCTTGTCTGCTTGATTGTTCGGTAGCCACATACTTCGATTTTGTAAGATGTGAAAGACAGGTAATACTATCCCGAAAGTAGAGGAAACCAAACGTAAAATGGCGAAGATACATAATTTTGTGATAAATCAAGAGCCTGTTTGAGATTTAGCCGTTTCTTTGGCCTGTCAATGATTGCTTGCCCTAATCTCCCTTCTAAAATATCAAAACGATAGAAGCAATACGAGTCATCCTGTATACAACATGACTAACATGAACAGTTTTTTTTTTAAGAAAGACGCCCAATAATCTTGTCCACGCTAATAAAAGCACCTGGTGTCCCAGAAAAAAGTATACAGATTTGGTTGGGTCTAGCGACGAGAGTTTAGCTTCAGTCAATGGTTAATCAATTTCAAAAGAAAGTATAGGAGAAAAAACTGACCACAGTGCATACTATGACAGGCGACGGTCAAATCAGTCACTCTATGTAAAAACTAACTTCATATTACGGTTTGCAAAGACATGCACTTGCAAAGATGCACAGAACTTCGGAACATTTTTGAAACAAACAATTTTGTTTTAACTCCCAAGGGATTTAATCCAAGTAAGTAACAAAAATTTACAATGCTTGCAAGAATCAAGTTCCACTCACTAAAATCTTTCGAATGATATCTAGTTTGCATTATTTTGGAAAATAATAATAGTTCTATGGCCAAACAGCTTTACTCTGTATAGTTTTGGTTGAACTTTAATATTTCAGTTTTCAAAGCACCTATATCAACAAATGAGTTATCTATGTTCAAATAAACTGTAGAGAAGCATTTTGAAATTGATTAGCCATCGATTAACTGCAACTTCTCCTCGCTGGACCCAACTAAATCTGTGTACCTTTTTCCAGGACACCCGGTCAATATTGTCTATTTCAGCACCTGGAAGATTCAATCCGTTGTATATTGGGTCCTACGTAAAACATCACAACACCACTGCAGTATAAAAATTCGCATCATCTCTCATCGAGCTATTTACTGGAGTACGTAACCCTGAGCGTATTTTTGCAACATACTTCCATCTCAACCGTAATCGAGCATTAAGCAAGCCATTTCTTTAATCCTTGTAAGAGATCCTCTCTTGGCAGGCAGCATGTTTCTGATTCTATACACATGTTGCCTCGGCCAGCCAATGCACTGATTTTTATAAGGAGAAAATCATCCACCATCTAACTTAACAAGTTGATTCTTTACCCTCGGAGAGACTCCATGACGAAATTCCACTAGATGCAAGGTCATCGTTACTTGTAGCTGATATATTAGTAATGTTCCTCATTTCCGTTGCTTGGTGTAGCTGTATTAACCTCTCAAATACACAATGAACTGTTATACGAGCATCTGCATCTGGGTCCCAACAGTCTTCCATACATTCGCACATTACGCCAATACCCTGAGAGAGAATACATCATCAAAGTTAACCCTAAATAGACAAGAATTCAAACTGAACCAAATAACCTGATTAATTAGCTTAGGGTACCATGTTAACAAAAAGTTTGAATCAATCGGTTGGGTGCTTTTTACATTCTGATGTGTTGCAGTTCTTTTATGAACTGGGGCAAGAATATATTCCTTGGTCAACCAACACAGTATCGTGTAAACGGGGATATGAGTGCATAACCTACAACTATATATCGCACTAAAACGTAATGTTGTTCCTGTAAGATTATATCATCATTGCATGTCATTGTTTCCAACAGTATGCTAGGATACAAACTAGTGAACAGCAATGGTAAAACAAGCTTGAAATATCTTGTACACTAAGAGGCCCTTTACATGATAAATTTCAACCCGAGTTGAATTTCAACACGGGTTGAGTTTTAACAGCATTGCTTATTTTGCTTTGCGTTTACATGAAATCTCAACACGGGTTGAGATTAGGTCACATGGTTGCAAACAATAGGAGAAGGAATGTGAGCCCACTCAAATATTTGAATGATTGCGGAAATAAATTTGATCTCCTTTGTTCGCATTCTAATCTCGCCCCGAGTTGAAAAAATTTTGCGTTTACATGAGAATTTCAACCAGTGTTGAAATTTCAACACGGGTTGAGTTGCCGAGTTGAGTTGAACCCGTGTTGAGTTTCAACTCGGCCTCCTTCATGTAAATGCAATGAAGGCTTACACCGTCAAACGAGTTGAAACTCAACCCGTGTTCAACTCAACCCGGGTTGAAATTTCTCATGTAAAGAGCCTCTGATAGACGTTAATCAATAATACCTTGTGAGCTCTCCATTCTCCTCTTATTTTAGGGCGTAGCTTCTTTTCAACAACTACATCCTGCAACGCCTCGATGGACGGATGGAGACCAACCTCTTCTTCAAATGGAAGTACATACTCTGGGAAGACACCTAAAATAGAATAGTTATTCCTGGGTTAGAAATTAGATATCCTTGACAAGAATTTAGTTTCCCTGCAAATCCCTTTGTGTCATTCTTTCCCGCCATCTTGTTTACTTTTTCAAGTATACAAACGTCACTAAGATTGAATGTTCTTCCCCACTGGAATACTGCAGAATTCTGAAGGATATGTACACCTGAATCTTTCTGAAGAAGTTGACCAAGGTGCACATTATATGATGGTTAAAAATAGCACCATAAGGTAATGGGTTTGAGCCAATTGTTGACAAACGTCATTGCTACCCCCAAACAGCTCTGAATGCTTCTCTTGTTGGAGAACACGACTACCACACCTGGAGAGGAGGAACCAGTACGGGGTTGGTCTACTCTGCTTGGGTTTGACTGGGTAGAAAGGAAGGACACATTAAAATCAAATATATGTATGTAAAGACCCGCCTTAAGAAGCCACTTTACAAGCAAATCAGATCCTGAATCTTTGCCAGAACAACATGAGAACAATGGGTTTATCAAGGGAGAACAATAGGCTGAAGTAGAAAAATGAGCTCCTAACAGGTGGGGATTGCCTACTAATTCAGTACATATTCAGTGTCCCTTCCTTTTTTCTTCTCCTGGATTTCATCCTTTGGATTCAACAAAATATTCCTCCACCATGAAAGCCTTTCCAAAAGTTGCCCAATTTTTGTTGTTTAAGAATGGTCGGTTATACATACTGTACCAGTACATCACTTCAAATGCTGCCCACATTTAGAAGCATAAAAATAATATATACGGAAAATGTTTGGCCTTTAATTTATCCTGGGCTCCAAAATGTTATTGTTTTCAAATCTTCAGACAAATGGAGTACCATAGTTTTTGAGACATGTTACATATCAAAATTCTAATCTCGTTCAACTTTTTTCACATTGCTCTTTGAAAACTCTAAAGAAAAAACAATAAAGATGTAATACATTATTGAAACACTTACAGTCTGTTGCAGTGCATCTTGATACCATTTCCCACATAACCAAAGATAATGCATAAACATCTATCCTCATAAAAGATTCCCTCTGAAATGCAATTGCTCCATCAAGAACTTCAGGTGCCATATACCTCTTTGTGCCAACCTGAAAAAACAGTCATTACTGGACTTTACAAGTCTGTAATAACTCAGACTCACGAAATAGTCCCAGTTNCTACAACTTTACATCGTACTAAAACGTAATGTTGTTTCTGTAAGATTATATCATCATTGTATGTCATTGTTTCTAACAGTATGCTAGGATACAAACTAGTGAACAGCAATGGTAAAACAAGCCTGAAATATCTTGTACACTAAGAGGCCCTTTACATGATAAATTTCAACCCGTGTTGAGTTTCAACACGGGTTGAGTTTTAACAGCATTGCTTTATTTGCTTTGCGTTTACATGAAATCTCAACACGGGTTGAGATTAGGTCACATGGTTGCAAACAATAGAAGAAGGAATGTGAGCCCACTCAAATATTTGAATGATTGCGGAAATAAATTCGATCCCCTTTGTTCGCATTCTAATCTCGCCCCGAGTTGAAAAATGTTTGCGTTTACATGAGAATTTCAACCGGTGTTGAAATTTCAACACGGGTTGAGTTGCCGAATTGGGTTGAACCCGTGTTGAGTTTCAACTCAGCCTTCTTCATGTAAACGCGATGAAGGCTTACACCGTCAATCGAGTTGAAACTCAACCCGTGTTCGACTCAACCCGGGTTGAAATTTCTCATGTAAAGGGCCTCTAATAGACGTTAATCAATAATACCTTGTGAGCTCTCCATTCTCCTCTTATTTTAGGGCGTAGCTTCTTTTCCACAACTACATCCTGCAACGCCTCGATGGACGGATGGAGACCAACCTCTTCTTCAAATGGAAGTACATACTCTGGGAAGACACCTAAATTAGAAAAGTTATTCCTGGGTTAGAAATTAGATATCCTTGACAAAAGTTTAGTTTCCTTGCAAATCCATTTGCGTCATTCTTTCCCGCCATCTTCTTTACTTTTTCAAGTATACAAACATCACTAAGATTGAATGTTCTTCCCCACTGGAATACTGCAAAATTATGAAGGATATGTACACCTGAATCTTAAGTTGCATTTAAGTTGTTTTCTTGAGAATTCCCCATGAGTAGGTGTTCCAAGGGGATCATTTTGCACTAATTCTCTCATGATGATCTCCAAAAACTGCTAAATGCTACAACAGAATATCTGGTAAAAAACAGCCAACATTGTCCATAAAGTCCGATATTTTGAGTTTATCATCCACAACAAATAAAAGTTTGTTCAAACCTTAAAACTGGGTAGAAAGGAAAGACCCATTAAAATTAAAGGAGATGTACTGTAAAGACCCCTCTTACCAGCAACTCAAGCAACTTTACAAGCAACTCAGATCCTGAACCTTTGCCGGAACAATACGAGAACAATGGGTTAATCAAGGGAAAACAATAGGCAAAAAAAAAAGTAGAAAAATGAGCTCCTAACAGGTGGGGATTGCCTACTAATCCAGTACATATTCATGTCCTTTACTTTTTCTTCTCCTGGATTTCATCATTTGGATTCAACAACCAAAAGTTGCCCAATTTTTGTTGTTTAAGACCCCGTTTACACGGTAGCGGATCAAAAGCGTTGTGGATCAAAGTGTTACGGATCACCCTCCTGTCTACACGGTAGCGGATCAAAATTGTATCGGATCACTGTCTCGTTTACACGGTAGCGGATCAGCGGTCACCATAGAAATAGGACGAGGTCACATTCCAGACTTTCTCGGATTTTCAGTGATTTCCTTTTAACGTCAAAATTTCAAAACAAACTGCAATTATGATTAAACCTCGTTTGTATGGAAAATACCCTCGTAATGAATCCGAATCCAAATTTATGTGGATCACTTGCGTTTACACGGCGCAGAGCAAGAGTGATCCGATACAAAAGTGATCCAACACAAAACGAGTTCGCTTTCGTAGCAGGATCAAAACTGATGCGGATAGTGGAGCAGAAGTGTATCGGATCACTTCGAGCTTGTGTAAACGGGAGGCTGATCCGCAACGCTTTTTGTATCGGATCAAAAGTGATCCGCTACCGTGTAAACGGGGTCTAAGAATAGTCGGTTATACATACTGTACCAGTAAATCACTTCAAATGTTGCCCACACTTAGAGGCGTAAAAATAATATATATCGAAAACGTTTGGCCTTTAATTTATCCTGGGCTCGAAAATGTTCTTGTTTTCAAATCTTCAGACAAATGGGGTACCATAGTTTTTGAGACATGTTACATATCAAAATCCTATCTTGTTCAACTTTTTCACATTGCTCTTTGAAAACTCTAAAGAAAAAACAATAAAGATGTAATACATTATTGAAACACTTACAGTCTGTTGCAGTGCATCTTGATACCATTTCCCACATAACCAAAGATAATGCATAAACATCTATCCTCATAAAAGATTCCCTCTGAAATGCAATTGCTCCATCAAGAACTTCAGGTGCCATATACCTCTTTGTGCCAACCTGAAAAAACAGTCATTACTGGACTTTACAAGTCTGTAATAACTCAGACTCACGAAATAGTCCCAGTTATCGCAACAACAATAGCAACAGCAATGACAACAACAACAACAATATATATTTTTGCTCAAACTGGGACTTATGGACTTTCACATCAAAGAGTGGGACGAAAATAAACAATGGGCGCACAGATTTTTCTATTCCCAATTGCAACGAGGTTAATGGCCTCTTTTCGGTAGTTGGAAAATTTCAGGAGCTGTAGAGTGTTGGTGTGCACTATTGCTAAATGAAGATTGCCTTCAAAATGAGGAAATTCTTGTTGAAACTGAAAGGTTTGTTAATTCTTAGATTAAAGAAACATTCATGCGAATACTTGTGGCTTTTGTTCATTGCTAATGTCACTCAAAACTTGAATTTTGAGGCGTTTTATTATCTGACGATTGAGCTGACAATTTAGGCCCACCGCCATTACTCGCCTTTTCGTACAGCGTTGCTATAGTTTCCATATCGGACGTGACGTCAAGGGAAACAATTTCGTCCCAATTTTCAATGTGAAAGTCCATGAGTCGTAGTTATAGCGTCCATCAGCCTATCAATAGCAATAACTACGAACTTGCAATCAGTCTAAATATCTCATATAAAAATTTTCCCTAGGAAGCAGGATCAAAACAACAGTAATGGCAGTAATACTGTACCTAACCTAAGGCTATCTAGGGACAAGCACTTACAGCAGAAGTATATCATGCAGCAAAAATGCATTGAACATGGTGGAAAGGATTCTCATTGACTTGGTCTAATTTATAAGATGTCATATCTAGTTTGCTCCATTAGAGCCCAGTTGCTCAGCCATAACAAAGGCCAAAATCTGATATGCCAAAAAAGTAGCCAGACCAAATCTATGCTCTTACTCCAAAGATTTGGAGAAGACATTTACATGACACAAATCATATTTGAGACCAAGAATTATCCTGATTGGAATACAAATGAAACAAACAAAAGCTTTTGATGGAGGTAATTAGTGAATTGTATTATTGAAATGTAACCCATTTCAACAACACAAATACTGAACAATGGCATTTTCAGAATGAAATAAACAATAACAAATAAGTAAAGCTTCACGTGAACAGGCAGCATGCTAGGAGATGCATCTACAATACTAAAACATAAAGTGATAAAATTCTGCTACAAGAGAAATCCTTGAAATCAGGTCAAGCACATACCTGTGGGCGTAATTCATTTTGGTCCATGCAGGCTTTACACACAATAGCAAGACCAAAATCTCCAATGCAACATTTCAAATCAGATTTGACAAGAACATTACGACTTTTAAAATCACAATGAGCAATGGCTGGTTTAGCTGGGATACTGTTGGGCATATCTGAATGAAGGAAGGCAAGACCATTGACCAGGCTGAGTAACATGTTGTACAGTTCTTCCCAACTGAGGACATTGTTTTTCAAATAATCTGATAAGGAGCCATGCATGTGATATTCAGTGATAATCCAATACTGGAAACCAATGTTATGCTTCCGTTTGTCAATGCCAATGAACTTCAGTATCCCACAATGAGACATGTCATATCTCGTGTATATCTCCTTCTCAGTGACCCATGAAGCATGCTCTTGCTGGGTGAAAACCTTCACAGCAACAGTCTCCGTGAGAGATTTTCCTTTGTACACAGATCCAAACTGACCCTGTGCAATCAACTGTCCTAAGTGAATAGGATGTGAACCTATAGCTGGTGATGGTGGGGGTGAATAGGCTGGTAGCCTAATCTGTCTCCCCATGATACTTCTCTTGTGTCTCCTCCACATGTAAATCAGGACAGCAATCATGACAAAGAAACCAAATCCTGGTACCAGTATGTAGTAGAGTAGTGATTTAGGGAGATATTGATGACTCTTCTTTTTGCTGTTTGTCTTACCATCATCTTCGATATTTCCTGCCAAAGGAGGAAATGATTGACTTCGTATTGTTTGGCTACCAGGCACGTGTCTCAAAAAAGTTTCCTTTTTGAAACCACAGAAATTCAACAATTTGAGTTTTCAAACATGTTTCTTGTGTGTGCGTGTGCACTGATAATAAAATTCACGTAAAGGAGCACCAACAACGCACAACACATGTTTCATGATAAAGCAAACACTGACAATCAAAATATATCTAACTACTGTATTTCTGATTGCTGATAACAAGAAATTTGGGTTCGATATGGTGGGGAAATATGACTTCGGACAACATTTACTGTCATGTTTGTGAAAAATTCCTGGAAAAGATATCCAAAAAGATGCAACCAACCAGCTTATACAATTTTATGGAAATTAATAATATTTTAACTAATTCAGTGCATAATACCTGAAACCAAAATCTATCTTTCATGACATGCAGTTTTGATAGAATAGAATTATTTACCATTTAATTATTGCTTTGTGATTTTGGCCTTTCCAAAATGGAAGAATGAAATGTGTAAATTTCCTTAAAATCATTTTGCAAAAGACACATCAAAAAACATTTATAGTTTTGTTTGGGTTCTCTACATCTTATTTGCTTTGCTAGTGGTCACCTTTATAACGGGTTCTTTCGTAAAGAAGCTGAAGAGCTATTCAGTAAAATCGTATTAAGTCGTCAATAGCCCAATGTAAAAATTTTGTGAAGGCACTGGTGAGGGCAAGGGTGATCGCCTGCTTGAAACGAAAAGGCCTGAAGATCCTGCTCATTGATATAAATGAAGACAAAAACAACAAACCTCCACCAATGTCAGTTCTGATTGTTGTAACATTGCTGATGTTTGCATTGCACAAATGGCCAAGACAGCAACAGAAATACAAATCGTTATTATTGTTATAATGACCAGCACATTCTTGATGATTATCTTTCTTTGCACTGCAACTCTTCTTTGGCCAGCACCCCTTTTTCTTGAAAGTTATTTTCCCAGACTCATTTTTCCATAAAGCATAGCAACCTTGCCCTTCTTCGCAGGTAACAGTTTCATTACACTTTGGTCCACCATCACTTCCTGTCACGCATGGTCCCTTTTCCTTTTCACTGGTGATATTCTGGGTTTCAATATAGGCACACTGGTGTATATCTAAACAAGAAAATAAGCAGAATAGTAATGGTAAGAATGCAATTTAAAAATATTTGCCGGCAACAAAAGCCTAGTCAAGAGCTGCATATGCAAGTCTAAAATTGGCATGTTGCATATCTTTGATGATATTGGCATGTGAGTGGATATTGTTCAGGTAGAGGAACAATAGTGTGCCTGGCCATGTTCATTATCCTATTAATATATTACACCCACTCAGCTCTGTTCATTCACTTTAAGGCTTGAATGATTTTACAATCAATGCAGAAGAAGCATACCAAAAATTATTTGAAAATAGGTTTTTATAATCAGAATGATTATTCTTTAATATTTCTTGCGTTATCTGTTTATGTTTTGTTCAAATATTACTTTCAATGGGTGGAGCATACATATATGGCTCACAATAGGAATTCCTTCCCCCATAAAAACCACATAGAATATTAGACCTTCCCCTTTAATATATGGCAAACATTACTGCTCAATGCAATGAGAGAATCCTATTTAATATTAGCAGTCAGCTGCATACAGTTTTTGGTTATTGTATGGAGCTTTGCAGTTCAGCTTGATCTTTATAAATTATGAAATATCAATGGCAATAGACAAGATTGCCTGAGGTTTGTTTACACTCACTTCAAAGCAAATGACTAGTCTCTTGAAAAAACATCTTTTGGACTCCTCCAAAAATTTTGTGCCAAGAAAATTGTGCCATATGGATGCAAGAAGTAGAATAGTACTAAAACGTATCATGAGTATGGTCACATAACTTGAAATGGGTGAAATAAACCTTAGCTAATTTTGTCTACAGTTGAAAATTCCTCAACCTCTATACTAAACAACAACCACAGCTGTTTTTTCTGTTTCTTGTGCCCCTAAATCTAGAAAAAGTGCAAGCACACATGGAAGACAGTGCAGTGTAATGTTGTTTAAAGTTAGTTGACCCAGATAAATAGCTAACTCAAGGCTGCATTTGCAGGTCTAAAATTTGCCTATTGTATTTGATGATTTGGACATGTGCCTGCAAATGTTTTCTCTATGGGAGCAATTAGGCCCCTGGGCATTTCTTTGTCCTATTTACAGATTGCCTCTACTTAGCTCAGTCAACTAACTTTTAGAACAAAATGAAAACCAGTGAAGTCAGAAGGTTGCAGTTCAAGGCAATAAGACAAAATTATCTCTGGTGATTTGCATTGATTTGATTTGTCTAAGTCTTTGTTTGTGGTGGTGAAAGAAGGTCATGAGATCTTTGCCCTTTTAAGTGGTTATAAATATGATAAATAAGATCATCTCTGCACTTGAAGATGACCTCCTCTACTTTTGTTTGCAAATTTCAATTTTATTAGAAATTACATGCACACAATCAGCTAGGAGACATGCAATCTTTAAATCTTGGCATTCAATCTTTGGCATGTAATTAAATGAACTGTTACTGCACAATTTCACATACTGATTTTCATCAGGTGCTGTTTATATGAGGAGCCATCTGCAAAGGCTGCATTGCATTTTGCAGTGACATAGACATCAAGCTCTTTTACAAGGGCTAGACATGATGATGGCACCAACTATTTGAAGACTATTGTTCTGCATTGATTTCTGTTGTTTCCACCAGCATGCCTAAGGGGGCTGGCCCACTTGATTATGTTTATATAGAAATTTCCAGCCCTCCTAGGAGGCCCCCCCCATATTTGTATGTGACGCGTTATTTGGCTAATTTGTGCGCGTGATATCGTGATTTTGATATTATTGGCTCGTGATTTCGTGATCAAGGACTCCCTCGTGCAGCGTGATTGGTTGAAAATTGGTCGTTATTTCGTGAAATGGACTTTTAAAACACGTGACTGCGTGAAGCGTCTTGATCGTTGATATAAAATCATCCTACTTTCTTATGCGATTTCAAGACAATCACAAAAAGGAAAATTACAAGTCATTGGTATTGATTTGATTCTAAGGATAAGAATTGCATCTAATAGGAGCTAGCATCCCCCCCCCCCTTTATCAAAGATTCAGGAATTTTCACAACTTTAGGAATCTTTTTGATCCGGATAAATTTCGATGAAATTCTAAAAGAAGATTGCGAGTTTTAAACAAGGACCGCGATACCATTGGGCTTACGAAGGCTACGAAGAAGGGGTCCAAGCTACTCCCCTGTTTTTTTTCATAGAAAGAATTTTCATAAATAGGGAAATTGTTGATTTGTGAGAATAGAATACAATTTATAGGTACAAATAAGTTACATCAAGTTAAAATAACTATTAAAATCACAATGAAGGTCCTTAAAAATTACAGTATTCAAAAAAATGTTTTCCATGCCTTCTTGAAAATATTGAAAGTCCTCGATTGTCTGATGTGGAGTGGGAAAGAGTTCCAGGATGAGGTGCACCATATTCAAATGAAGGAGATAAAAATTTATGGTCAGTGTTTCATACTTGAGTTTTGGTGATTTTTAAACGCAAATACTTTTTTGGGACACCTGGTAGAACTCTTTAATGTAAAGTTTCGACAACAGAAAACCTGGCTTTGGTCTTTGGCCTACCGTAAAGAGTTTCTGTCAAGAAATCCATCGTCAACCTCGTGCCCAGAGCCTACGGCCTAATATGATTAAGGGCCTTGGATGAAGTTAATACATGGTAAAATACTCAACTGTGTAATTTTATCACCTATTTCAAGGCGTCAAAAAGTAGTACATTTGAATGAGAGTCGACTTCTTCTCAAAAGCAAATCAAATGAGGAAGCCTGCGAAGCCTGGTCGAAAAGAGCGTTTTCTGACGTTCTGAAGGGCGTAAAATCAAATTTTTTCCGAGGGCAGGCCCCCGAAACCCCGCTTTTGCTCGCATCTATCTCACTGGAACTGTTCTGCTGTCCCTGGTTTCAAGTCATAAAAACATTGCCTGCTGGAAAGTTCTTACATGTAAATTACAGTTAGAATTAGAATTACAGTTACAATTAGAATTACAGTTATTACATGTAATCTCAAAACCGGCTTCGATCTAACATGAACAACTTCTCTGTTACCTGAAAATGGTACTATTTAGATGTAAATTTCGCACCCTCTTCAAGCAAACGAATACATTTCAACTGAGTGAGAATTGACTTCTTCTCAGGAAAAAAGCTTATGGTAATTACCAGCCTTTAACTTCCATAAAGGGGCGCTTTTTGACGTTCAAAAAGGTGCGATATGAGACAATTTTGCCGCGGACAACCCCCTGGACCCCTCAAAACTTAGGTATTCACACAAAAAACTTTGCAGACTCCAGCATTCTTAAATTTCTGCCACGTGAACGTGAAAATGCTATTTTACGCTCCGTGATGGCGTGAAAGACGAAAAATCAACGCGTGAATCCGTTATCCAGAGGGGTACTATGGGGGGGCCTCTCCTAGGCAAGATCTCAGGTATTCAATAGGGAGATCTCTCCTAGGACCACTAGTCCTTCATTCATATAAATCAATTTTTTTACAAAGGATTAGACCAGATGGTAAGATCCTAGCAATGAGGGGGTAGTCCCTAAGATACCATGGAAGATTAAATTTGGATTGATGAGTTTGTAGTTTGATCAGCTCAAGAACATCAGTTCCATACAATTTTATTCATTGCATCAAATCTGTTCCCCCTCAAAGAGCATGTGAGTGATTTATTAAGTCAGGCTTGGTCTGGTTTTGGGAGTTGAGTGTAAAGGGGCCCCATCCCCAAACAATAAACAAATCCATAAACTCGCATGTGTCACAAATTATCCATTGTTCGTCCATTGTTTTTTGCAGTTTGTTTGGTGGCTTCACCCAAGCCACCAAAAAATGAGGGTTAAAAATCCACTTATATCCGAGCAATCCTAGAAGATATGAATGTTTGGTTTGTTCCTTAGTGAAGTACAATGATTTATGTCCAAACAGCAACTTTCATTTTGAAAAAAAAAGAAAATCATATGTGATATCACCTTTTCAAAAAACTGCAAAAATGATCATTTTGTTTACATTTTGATGATGGAGCCCCTTAAAGGCACAATTTTACAGAAAATTGTGCTGCCCATGGGTGCATTCAAATATTTTTGACAGGGAGGCTTGGCCAATTTTTCGGGTCCAAAATCCACAATCTTCCTATTCTTTCTGTACTTTATCCATCTATTTTTTGGGTGGCAGATTATAATTGGTCTACTTGGTGGTTTGTGATCATCATTTACTTACAGTCTTGGTACCTGCCATAAAACTCTACAACTTTTTAACACCATGTTGTGCTTAAAAGTTGGAGAGTTTGATGGCAGGTTCAGATTGAATATTAAATATGTTCTGTAGAAGACATATTTGAGGGGTTCTTCAAAGAGGGGTTCTTCAAAGTGGTTCTTCAAAAGTTCTTCAATGTAAGACACTTTTTACCTGTTGATGTTTTAATCTGTCAATACAATTCTTTATTTTCACCTTTCCAGCAATATGGAATTTTAGTTTCGGGTCTTACATTTATGAAACTTACCTTAATCCAGTGTTTCTGTTACAGAAAAGGGTTATGAGGGCAATTTCTTTTGAACACTTAACTTCAGACTCTACTCCCTATCTTTTTTTCCATTTAAATATCCTCTAAAGCTGCATGATCTTTTCAGCTAAAATTGCTAAGTTTTGTATACAAATCTGTTCAGAAAATCTCTCTTATTTGCTTTCATGATTTCTTTAAATCTATGGAATCTGTTCATCAATATGGTAATGGTATAAGACAGGCTATGAAGGATGATATTTTTCTAGCTCAGAAGAACACGGTCTCAGATACGTTATCATGGAGCAAAATGCTGGAATGACATTCCTTTAGATATACTGTAAAAAAATTTCTGGTATGTAAGAATCCTTAGGCTTAGTAAGTGATGAAATGAAAAAGATTTTGCAATTACGTGACCAGGAGAAACTCTGGTATCCGACTTTATTGTCGTGGTTTCGCTCATCAAAGCCCAATGTCATATCTCAAAGGCAGGCACATTCATACCACAAAGTTTCGTTTGTCGTTTCCTTGCAAAACAGCAAGGTCGCGACTGAAAAGTTATTTATGTTTTAAACGAGACATACTAAGCTGAAGAATCAATTTAATTGCCCTTGGTTTCATCTCCATAAATACTTATAGGCTGTTGAATTTGAAAGACTACCTGACAGGGTTACAGGTTTTGTTATCAGGTGGAAAACAAATAATTACACTTTTGATTCTTGAGGAAAGCTGCCTGACCGAGTGCACTACAAAATCAACCCGATAACGTATGTCATCAAATTCGAGCTGATTTTTTGTTTTTGTGCATACATCTGACCGTCATAAAAAAGTAAGCTTCGCCAATAAGATGACCAAACTGCCCGGTAAATAATCAGTGAAACAAAGTGATCTTCCTGCTGGAAAATGATGGCATATGGATCACCATTTCAGAAAGCTTTATCAACACAGATGGCCTTTGGCCTAAGCGTTGCAAGACTCGACTTTGTCTAGGTCAAATTACCCTCAAAACAGGCTAATATTCACGGAAAATATAATCGAAATGATACCATGATATTAACTCACCTGTATTCAATCCACAACATGGGAAAACAACCATAAACACAAGGAGAATTCCTCCATAAAACTTCATCTTCGTTTCGCTGCGTGAAATAATGCAGCACAAGCTTGCGTTGTCCTACCTCAAAAAAGTCCCGGATGATAATTGATTGGCAGGCCACTATCGATTCAACTCAATTACTGACTTCTATATAAAAAATTGAGTTGAATCATTGATGGGTAATGGTACGCCAAAAAGCTGGTCGGCTTTGTACACTGGACCAATTTTGAAGAAAGAAATAAAGACCACTGACTTGATCTTATCATCTTATGTCATTCTTGTAGGCAGCAGCAAAAAGCCTGAATAACATTCTCAAATTTTGCATTCTTTTACTTTCTGGTTTCTGGAGATATTATAATCGAGTGTCAATCATTGAGTCAGAATCCAGTCACTGGTAGTCACTGGCTCAACTTTCCAATTTCATTCTATCTCAAAGAATGGAAAAACATTTTCCCTTTTCAGTACCCTGGGTACCAGAGCCAACAAAAATAAAAGATTAAAAGAATTAGAGACGGAAGTACCTTTTCTGGTGCTTGGTTTGCTTTCTGCCTCTTCTCTTGTTCATGGCCGCTTACAACTGAACCATCCTTCTTCAAATCCTTCCATCCTAGCAAACATCTTTGCAAATTCTTAGAACTTGCCTCTAATGTACCCTGGGTAACAGAGCCTCAAAATTAGAAAGAAATTGAAAATTTGGAAAAGGAAGAGAAGGAAGAAAGGAGATTTTCTTTCCTTCTTTACTTTTTCTATGTATTATTTTATTATTTTTTGGCTCTGGTACCCAGGGTAGCCTCTATGGCCTCTATGTTGCTGAATGCTGAAAAAATGCATTGAGGTGTACAGTAACCAAACTCAAAGTTTTGAGGCAAATTCCTTGAAAGCTGCTATTCTAAAATGTATGTGTTTTTGCTACATCGTCAAAGAATGGGCAACATTACCATTAGGAAGAAGAGCTGACATGTTATAGCTGTCCAAACCACAATCAGACACAGTAGGTAGGTACTGTAGACACATGCTATGCACAGTACACTCTTTTATTATAAGAATAATGTTTATAAGAATACAAGGCTCAGAATTATCCAATTTTTAAGAACATTTCTCAGCCTCAGCTCGCATATTCGTGGCTCATTCTTCAGCAGTTGCCTGTTTTGCGATGTTCATAAATATCAGATTTGAGGCTCAAAACGAAAATTTTCTAAAGAATATCGAGGCTGGACAAAATTTATAGTATTCTTATAAAAAAGAATGTTGGGGGGTACAGTAGTTAAGCGTCAAATAGCGTTGGGTAATAATTAAAGATATCTGTGGTATATGGGAACAGTTTTAATGTTTATAAACAAAGTCTGCAGACGAAGTGAAGAGTAGAACATCTTATCATTGATCTTATGCTATGGACAAACTGAAAACATAAATTAAAATGGGCGACGAAAGATATTCTTCTCTGCGCGAAGGGTCTTTACTCCTTTTCGTCGACAGGGGCTTTGAAAAAGTCGAATATCCTCGCCCCCAGTGTTTTTTACTTTATGCCTGGTCCCTTGGCAGGTTCAGTACGGTTTTTCTTACACGTTTGAAGGGGACTAGCGCGAACGCAGGTCCCCACTACCAGAAATTATACAGTCGAGTTACCCACGTTTGGGGTAATCGCAGGGGTCAGCCAAACCTAACTGCAATGGAAGGGCCTCATCCTGGAAAAAACTCCTTGATGATCAAGTTTTTTTCCCTGTCAGGTAAGTATGAAAGTAAAGTTGATAATTGCACCGACTGGGTCATCCTGTTTAATGTACTGCTTCTGGTTACGAAGGAAGGTCAATTTGACATGTTTTATCAATTCACGCATGCGTACTACCGGAACAGATTGCCAAATTTAACTTGTCCAACCACAGGAAGCCCAATAGCGTAATATGGCGGCCTGGCTTACTAAGGTAATTTACGTTGCTGCTATTTCCTAACTGCAATATAAGATAGCAGTATTTGCTCTTTGAATTGAAGAATATTAAATTCATACCGTAAATGGTTGATTATTATCT
>REGL01000734.1:102525-132258 GCA_004194395.1 Aurelia aurita complex sp. Pacific | reverse complement strand
ATGAAAATGTTCCCCAGCTTTTAAACTTCGTACTCAATGCATTTGTCTTCACTTTCCTTCCCGAAATGATTTAAAACAAATGCGAAACAAAACTTATCACTTTGACAGTTTGAAATCTACCGAAGCTCCGTCCCACCATCGTGGCCAGGATAAAAGGCGCCAACGTCCGATATATAAAATTTCAATATCCGAATACCTAACTTTCAACTAAAATTTACTTTCGGTAGAATTGGGCTAAACAGCTGATCAATTCGGACGATTTTTGGGTGTCTCCCTCGCCTCACTACACAATGACCCTCAGCCTACGCTCATCTCGTTAAAGTGAATTGTTGTTGCTGTTGTCGCTCCAGTATCAATAGCAATAACTACGAACGTGTAATCAGTCTAGCGTTTCCCTTTGATATAATTCAAGACTATAACGTTTGAATAAATGCCTATCTTCTATTTAAACTCACAGGCACATGGCCGATACTCCCTAAAAAGTTTAAAATCTTACACAAGTCGAGTAAAATATAAAGCAAAACCAAGCATGCACAATAAATCTCCACTTTGAGAAAATTGACATTTGAGGAAACGCTAAAAAGTTTCCAAGTACGAGGTATCTAGACTGATTACCTTGAGTCCCTTGTTTCCTCGTGCTCTTGATTTGATGATGTGGCGTCGCTTCAGTCAACAGAGACTCAAACAGATACTCTGAAAGACTGCCTCCAACACGAGAAATTGTGAAGGCAATCAGCACACAAAATCTGACCAATTTCAGTGTGATTCCAGCTTCAATTCACAGTGCGACCTTTATTCTATTTGTGTGCGTTATGCCAAGTTTTCGTCATTAACTGTGCCGAATGGATTTTGCCGCATTTTGTCTCAGCAAGGTGCTAGCTGATGATAGGCCTAAGCAACGTCATCTTTTTCATTGTCTTATGATGCGGCCAAGTGGAGCAAGGTTACCGCAGGGATACAAGGGACTTGCATAACCAGTCTGTAAGGTATTTTATTGATTTTTATGATCAGTTCCTCAAATCAGGGCTATATCTGTTGAAACAATTTCAAGAAAACTTTTCGCCTCCTTTCTTCTTTCTTATTTTTCTCCTATGGTCAATATTTTAATTGGAACTTTCAGTAATCTGAAGAACTATTAACATTACTCTCACAAAGGCATTTAAAATTGGCTCCATTTTCAAGAAACTCCACTAGCCTCAAAAACTTCTCACAGCATTATAGCATTGGCATGCATTATGCATTTTCAAGGCGAGCGCTTTCTTATACTGCAAACACCCGCGTATAAGAACCTACGATTTTGCCTGCCAGCCTGCCTAGGTTCTTATGTTTTGGGTGTTTAGTGGGAAATGAGGCTGTTAAAGTTCTTAAATTGGTTCTAATTTTATTCAGGGCTTTCAGGAATTCTTTTCTTCAGATTCAAGCTTCAGGCCTATCATTTACTGTCAGTTCACATCACTTGAGTTTACAACAGGACAAAAATTTGAGGAAGAATCATAAATTTTTATAAAATCCAAAGAAAAGCTTTCAAAAGCTTCTCATCGGATAATTCAAAAATTTCTGATTCTTCCACAAACTTCCGTTGTGAATAAGACCCCATGATTTCTACATTTATAAAAACCTATTTCAAATTTCAGGCTCAATGGGTCCTTATACGATGGGGGTCTAATTGCAAAATTTCCGCCTCAACGTTCTTAATCCACTAGGTTCTTACACGCGGGTTTTTACTGCATGGCGTTTCTTAATAGTGGGGATGTACTGTAACAATATACCGGATGAGCAAGAAACACCATCCCCATTTGAAAGGCCACTGCTCCCTGGATATCAATGCATTAATATTGGGAAAAAAACTTATTCAGCAGTAAACATGTCCAAATAAACTTCAAAATTTACCTGACGGAAATCGGCTATTCCGTTCTGAATTATGAGAAGATGTTCTGAAGCAAAGCCCTTTAAGAAACCTTCAAAAACAGGCATAAAATCACGACCAAAGTTTCTGCCTTTTAGCAATGACCTTTACATATTATCGCTATGGGAGGATGCCATTTAATCCCTTGAAGCATACCAACACTATTCTCATCGATTTCATGCTCCCAAGAAGAACACGGACAAATTTTTTAAGACAATAGCATGAGTTGCTTGTGATTGACACCGCAATTCAAAGCGATTAACGATCGCAGACAAAGGAAATTCTCTCGACCAGTAATTCAAAACAAACAAAGCTGCAAAAATTTCTCTGAAACCCAGGTAGCTAGCTCGCTCGTATGCATTCTAGGAATTGTTTTTAAGAGCAAACATGAGCATNGCAAAATTTCCGCCTCCAGGTTCTTCATCCACTGGGTTCTGATGCGCGGGTTTTTACTGTATGGCGTTTCTTAATAGTGGGGATGTACTGTAACAATATACCGGATGAGCAAGAAACACCATCCCCGTTTAAAAGGCCACTACTACCTGGATATCAATGCATTAATATTGGGAAAAAACTTATTCAGCAGTAAACATGTCCAAGTAAGTTTCAAAATTTACCGGACGGAAATCGGCTATTCCGTTCTGAAATTATGAGAAGATGTTCTGAAGCAAAACCCTTTCAGAAACTTTCAAAACAGGCATAAAATCACGACCAAAGTCTCTGCCTTGTAGCGATGACTTTTACATATCATCGCTATGGGAGGATGCCATTTAATCCCTTGGAGCATACCAACACTATTCTCATCGATTTCATGCTCCCAAGAAGAACACGGACAAATTTTGTAAGACAATAGCATGAGCTGCTTTTGATTGACACCGCAATTCAATGCGATTAACGATCGCAGACAAAGGAAATTCTCTCAACCAGTAATTCAAAACAAACAAAGCTGCAAAAATTTCTCTGAAACCCAGGTAGCTAGCTCGCTAGTATGCATTCTAGGAATTGTTTTTAAGAGCAAACATGAGCATAGATGGAAAGAAGGGGATATATCTATATATCTGCCACGGGCATTTAATTTATTTGGTTCAGAAGCCGATTGGAAGGCAATTCAATTCTCTTATATTTTTGGGTAGAATTAAAAACTTACTGCTAAGCTTTTGAACGAAAGAAATAAAATGCCCATGGTAGATGTGTAGATATATCCTTCTCCTTTCGACCTATGCTCATGTTTGCTCTTGAAAACAATTTCTTGAATTTACAACAAGCGCGCTAGCTACCTGGATTTCACAGAAACCTTTGCGGCTTTGTCTTTTTCGAATTACTGGTTGTGGGAATTTCCTTTGTCTACGATCCCTAATCGCTTTGAGTTCATGTGTCAACAAAAGCAACTCATGCTATTGTCTTACAAAATCTGTCCTTGTTCTCAAAAAGAGGGTAACTCGTGCTACACGTGTCAAACTCATTGCTGTAGGGCAGAAATATTGGGAAAATTTAGTCGTGACTTCAACCTGTTTTGAAGGTTTCTTGAAGGGATTCTCTGGAGAAAGTCCCTCACTATTGCAGAACGGAGTTGTCGATTTCATTTAGGTGAATTTTAAGACCCCGTTTACACTATGCCGGTACGAAATGAATACGATAGGTTTTGACCATGCGCAAAGCGATGATTTGTCAAGGCGCATGCCCTCATTTGCCAGATTATCGCCTCGATCTGAATCCGACATGAAATGATGCCGTATTCGCCGTTTACACTATGCCGGTAGAGCGACGAAGCCAGTTATCATGCCGTATTCATTTCGTGCCGTATTCAAGTGAAAACTATGCCGGCATAGTGTAAACAGGAGGCCAATACGGCACAGTTTCATGCCGTACTTATTTCGTACCGGCATAGTGTAAACGGGGTCTAAACTAGATTTGAACATGTTTACCATTAAAAGATTCATTTGCCAATATCATCGTCACGATATCCAGGGAGCAGTGACCTTTCAAACGGGGATTGAGTTTCTTTTACTCACCGGGTACCTATCATCAAATCAGTTTATAAATACATAAAATCATCCATATACTCAAAAACATCGTGTGATCCATGTTTCTTAAAACTGACATCTTTACCGCACAATACTCTTTTCTTATTCTTTCTAACTTTCTCTTTGAGCGTCTCCTTGCTCTTTGAGGTCCGGGGCTTTGCTTTTCGCCCAGAATGAAGTGCGTTGGAAACCGACAATGCAACAGACGTAGATGTGCTCAATCTAGAAGACTCTAGGCCACTTGTATTCGTCATTCTCAACGAAAATGATGCATCGCTTGATTTTTGTGAAGATGTATCTTGTTCGTTAGACTTAACATTCCTCCTTGACGATTGATAATTTACAGGTGTAGAAGTTAGCTCCGTTGAGCAGGACAAGGAGGTATCTCGACTTTCCATATTTTCTGGAGCTACTTTGTGATGCGAGGGTACATCTAAGACTAATTTATTATGACAAGTTGCAGCCGAGTGGATGCAGTTAGCAGAGCTTTTGCGTTGGTCGTCAATTAGTAATATGTCAATATGATCAGAAGGTGTTGATGACGACCTTGTCTTTCTGGTTGGTGTGCTGCTCAAAGGGTAATCAAATATTGTCACTGGTGCTATATTCTTTGCTTCTACTTTCTTCAAGCAACGCTTGCTTGTTGGTGTTTTCGGAGACGTATTACTTTTCTTTCCAGCAACAGAATCTCGTTTTGGCGTTGTATTCCTCTTTCCAGGAAATAAATCTCGTTTTGGTGCTGTATTCCTCTTTCCAGGTAATGAATCTCGTTTTGGCGCTGTGTTCCTCATTCCAGGTAATGAATCTCGTTTTGGCGCTGTATTCCTCTTCCCAGGAACCGAATCTTGCTTTGGTGTAATACTTCTCGTTCCAGCAACGGAATCTCGCTTTGGCGTAGTATTCCTTTTGCCAGGAACCGAGTCTCGCTTCGGTNATAAATACATAAAATCATCCATATACTCAAAAACATCGTGTGATCCATGTTTCTTAAAACTGACATCTTTACCGCACAATACTCTTTTCTTATTCTTTCTAACTTTCTCTTTGAGCGTCTCCTTGCTCTTTGAGGTCCGGGGCTTTGCTTTTCGCCCAGAATGAAGTGCGTTGGAAACCGACAATGCAACAGACGTAGATGTGCTCAATCTAGAAGACTCTAGGCCACTTGTATTCGTCATTCTCAACGAAAATGATGCATCGCTTGATTTTTGTGAAGATGTATCTTGTTCGTTAGACTTAACATTCCTCCTTGACGATTGATAATTTACAGGTGTAGAAGTTAGCTCCGTTGAGCAGGACAAGGAGGTATCTCGACTTTCCATATTTTCTGGAGCTACTTTGTGATGCGAGGGTACATCTAAGACTAATTTATTATGACAAGTTGCAGCCGAGTGGATGCAGTTAGCAGAGCTTTTGCGTTGGTCGTCAATTAGTAATATGTCAATATGATCAGAAGGTGTTGATGACGACCTTGTCTTTCTGGTTGGTGTGCTGCTCAAAGGGTAATCAAATATTGTCACTGGTGCTATATTCTTTGCTTCTACTTTCTTCAAGCAACGCTTGCTTGTTGGTGTTTTCGGAGACGTATTACTTTTCTTTCCAGCAACAGAATCTCGTTTTGGCGTTGTATTCCTCTTTCCAGGAAATAAATCTCGTTTTGGCGCTGTATTCCTCTTCCCAGGAACCGAATCTTGCTTTGGTGTAATACTTCTCGTTCCAGCAACGGAATCTCGCTTTGGCGTAGTATTCCTTTTGCCAGGAACCGAGTCTCGCTTCGGTGTAGTATTGCTTGTTCCAGCAATGGAATCGTGCTTTGGTGTGGTAGTTCTCGTCCCAGCAACAGAATCTTGTTTGGGCGTAGTGTTTCTCTTCCCGTCAACAGTATCCCGCTTTGGTGTACCATTTCTTTTTCCAGGAACCGAATCTCGTCCAGGCGTAGCATTTCTCTTTCCAGCAAAAGAATCTTGTTTTGGAGTTCCGGTCTCCTCTTCCGCCGGTGCCTGTTGCGTCTTTTTGTGCTTCGGAGAGGCAGTAAGGGCAATGCTTTCCTCTGCTTTAGATGAAGCCATTCTTTTCCGCGTTTTTAATCGCTCGTACATTGTTATACCGTTCTTGAAATCTCCACCTAAAAATGTATCACCGCCATCAGCCAGCAAGAAGCTCAATTCTTGATCGGGGAGTTTATCATGCAGTAAATCCTTGACAGAGTTTGTCATTTCGACATCATTGCCACCGTCAGTCTTGCTAGCACTCGTTTTCGCAGCAACTAAAGTATCCTCTTGCGTATAATCATCGTCCGTGCAGCTTCTTTTCGTTGCACGAGCTATGTCCTGCGAAGGAGATGAACATTCTTCGTCTCTCCGTCGCTTTCTTAGTTTCTTTGGAATCTTCACGTGCGCTCCTTCAGTTGTGCACGCCTTCACTTGTTCCACTGAAGAGGCCTTTGCGGAGACATCCTCTCTTATCGCTGTTAAAGCTAGTGATTTTGCAAGTGACTTCTTGCACTTCTTGTCCCTTCTAGGTGCTTTTTGTGGACGCTCTCTTGTCTCTGGTGTTCTTTGAATATTGGTCTGTTTTTCAGTGGATAAAGCCATTCCACATAATATATCATCAACCTGAGTTCTGATGTCATCATCAGTTACAGGTGATGAAAAAAGGCAACCTTGGTCGGGAGATTCTCCATCTATGACGGGCTGCCATTTGCCTCTTTCTATGGGTGACTGAATAAGGCTCAGGGTAGCGTCACGAGCAGGAATAACGCACTGCAGCTCTGAGATTCTTGTGTCAGCAGTGATGTTTCTTTTAATTTCGGTGTAAAACGGTTGATCGCTCGATGTTTCGTGTTTTCGAAGTGCGATGGTATCTGTTTCGTTGGTGGTATTACACCGCAGCTCACTTTCCTTCGCAGTTTTCTTACTCGATTCACCTGCTATCAACGTTGTAAAAGCCGAATCCACGTGGCCTTGTTGATGAATTTTTAGATCTGATGTGCCATGCTTATTACTTTCATGTGTTGCAACCCTGGAGTCGTCGTTACTGTCCACTTCGACAGTATCTATTTCTTCTTTAGACGCCTCTTTAATATCAGCTTTCCCAGGCAGGCTGGTATCAACTAATTGAGTGCAATTGCCCTGCTCAAAAGGGAGCTCTTCCAGTGGTGACCCATCACTACCGATTGGGCTCTTGATAAGAAAGCTGTTCCTATTGACAGCTGTCTCCGTTGCCGCATTACTCCCATATCTTTCTGCTGGAGCCCCAAACTTTGGCCTTGGTATGTTATAAGACTGCTGTGTCTCTTTGTCTGAAAGTATTTCAGTGTTAGATACAGCAAATTCTGTATGTTTCTTCGCCTCTTCGACGAACATAATTCTAACTGAGCAATCACTCCTCGGCGACACTTCCCCGAGCGCATTCCTCCTGCCTCTGCTAAACTCAGTATTGCCTCCTTGTTCTAATTTCTTTGTAGGACTCAATGCTTGGGGCTCTTCAACAATCAAAATTGAAGAGTCCAGCTCTCTAAACGAATCTTCATCAACTGTTGCGTCATTACTACTAATGCTTCCTGTTTGTTCTTCGGTCGAACTCCCCGAAAAGCTTCTTTCGCGATCATGATTCTCCCGGTTTTGTACAGCTTTCTTTAAATCAGGACTTGAACAAGAATCAGTGCTGCTACTCCTGTCATTGTTGTTCACGCTATCAGGCTCATCGAAAGCTTGGTCGTTAGCTCTCTTCTTTTTCGATTTCTTACTTTTCCTCCTTTCTGGACGCATCAGACCCTTCGATCCAGAGCTACGCAGACTTCGCATTTTCGGAGGTGATGATTTCCTACTGGTTGTAGCTCGCAATTTTCGGGGTTCTTCTGGAAGTTCCTTAGCTCTTTGTACGTTTCTCGAAGAACTCCTTCTTTCCTCACTTTTTCTCGATTTCTTCTCGCTTTTACCAGGCTTAATCAGACCTTGCTTATCATTAACCGATACCTTCTCACCATTTTCTTCTTCAGAAACAAAAGCAGAGAACTGCATTCTTTCGGAGTTTGCTCTTTCCTGACTCTCACCTTTTTCGACACTTGCTCCACTGTTTGCAACACATTGTAAGTCAGCTTCTGGTTTGGCAACCCTTGTGCAACTTTCAAGCAAGTTCTTAATGTCAGTGTGACTATCAAGGCTGGCATTTGAATGATGTTCATCCTGGTCGCGAGGATCTAGATTACTTGTATCATCCTTCAATGACCCAGCTACTTCTGTTTTGCCGGGGCTGTTTTGGATAGACTCGATATTTTCCAATCTTACTGGTGTATGGGCAAAGGGATCGTTTGCAGCAACATCTTCTCCTCTTGCAACAGAAGCGTCTGTTTTCAGTATTATTTGATTATCTTCTAGGTAGTCAGCTTCTGAAAACTCTTCTTGATTATCATTCAGTCGAGCAGAAGGTTTTCGTTTTGGAAGGGTTGTTTTCTCTTCAGAGACATCATTAATCGGTTCTTCTACGTTACCAAGTACTGCTTTATCGTCATTTTCTTGATGAATATTCAGATGGGTTGATTGATTTCGCTTCCGAAGAATTCTTGTGTCATTAGACACTATGCTAATTGCTTCTTCTACGTTACCAAGTACTGCTTTATCGTCATTTTCTTGATGAATATTCAGATGGGTTGATTGATTTCGCTTCCGAAGAATTCTTGTGTCATTAGACACTATGCTAATTGCTTCTTCTACGTTCCCAAGTACTGCTTCATCTTCAGTTTCTTGATGACTATTCAGATGTGTTGATTGGTTTCGCTTCCGAAGAATTCTTGTGTTATTGGACACTATGCTAATTGGTTCTTCTACATTCCCAAGTACATCATTATCTGTATTTCCTAAGGACTTGTCATCTGCTCTCGCCGGTACTGGCCTTGGTTGAGTAACAATTTCTTCTACGATCGCAACAACATCATTGTCTTTACTTCCTGTTGACGTATCATCTGCTGTCGCTTGTTCCAGTACTGTCTGACAAGCATCAGGCTTAGAATCATCATTTTCTTGAACCTGGTCATCCTTATCATCGATCGTTGTAGTGTTTTGGCATTTTTCTAAACACTCCTCCTTTACCACCTCTGCAGACTCTATGTGCCTTACACCAACTCCCATCTTCACCTCAGCTCCAACAGAGGCCGGGTGGTTCTCATCTTTGAATGCCATGGTTCCAGACATGTCTACATTTTCTAAACATTCCTTCATTCCCACCTCAGCAGACTCTTTGTGCTTTACACCAACTCCCATCTTCAACTCAGCTCCAACAGAGTCCGGGTTGTTCTCATCTTTGAATGCCATGGTTCTAGACATGTCTACATTCTCTAAACATTGCTCCATTCCCATATCTACAGTCTCTTTGTGCCTTGCACCAACTCCTGACGTCACCTCCTCTCTGGCACAGGCCTGCTGATTATCATTCTTGAACGCTGCAGTTCTAGACATGTCTACATTCTCTAAACATTTCTCCATTCCCATCTCTACAGACTCTTCGTGCCTTGCACTAACTCCTGACATCACCTCCTCTCTGGCACAGGCCCGCTGATTATCATCTTTGAACACTGCAGTTCTAGACATGTCTACATTCTGCAAAGATTTCTCCACTACCTTCTCTACAGACTCTTCGTGCTTAGTATCATATTCAGCCAACGCATCATCTCGGACAGGGGCTGGCTTGTTATCGTCTTTAAATACCGCCATTTTCTCGGAGCATTTCTCTCCGTTTATCTCCAGTGCCTCCACAGGCTTAACACAAACTTCAGTTTGGTCTTCCTCTTTGGATAACGTAGCTTCACCATCTGCATTCAGCTCCTCACGAGCTTTTTCCTCCTCCGCTCCAACAATTCCCTCTGGTGCAACGCTTTTCTCATCGACATCGCTATCAGCTTGTTCGTCGACTTTCGGGTCTTGAAGAGCAATCGCCCCTTCCACCCCAACTGGTGGAACGTCTTTCTCGTCGAAATCTCTATCAGCGTTACGGTTTATTTTCAATGCTCCAAGTGCAATAGCGCCTTCAAGCGCAAAATTTGTCTCTAGTGGAAGGCCCTTATCATTAACATTCCTATCATCTGGCTTGGTGCTAGTGTTCTCACTTGGAGTAGCCTCGTCTACCACCGCACCGCACGTAACTAAGTCAACAAGCTCATTTGGCTGGACGTCATCGTTTTGTTGCTTCAAAGAACAGGATTGCTTCTCTGCACTATCTTCAAATTCAGATTTTACGCAGATTGGTGCTTCATCATGGGTCTGAATATCCAAGTCCTGCTTTTCATTTCTTTCTCTTACTTCAGGATCTCCAACCTTAGAATCGTTTACAAAATTGTTCTTCGCATTCTTACTTGCATTGGAATTGAACAGTTCTTCTTCAGTTTGCTCAATTTGAATCTTCTCCTCTTCCTGGAATTCTTCCTGATGTTTTTCTTCCCCTTCTTCGCAATATATATTTCTTTGCAATGAAACTTTCTCGCTGGCTGTTTGAAATACTTCGTCTTTTACATCAACACAAGGGCTGGGCCTAAAAGTAAAATTGAAAGCATTCTGTTGAATTAAAAATAATAACCAGTTTTGCAGAACAGATTTTGTCATAAAGAGTGAGACCATCTTGGTATCACAGCGCTGAAATTTAACCCTGCTAAACCGTACTTCAAGGAACCAACGGAATAAGTCATCATGGGACAGCTACCAAATTGACTGCGATGCTAAGTAATATCTTTAAAACCTCCACCTCTATTTGCCCAGTTTCAATCCTTTCTTGGGTATCTAAATTTGGGTGTCGAGCGATGTTTCCGCGGGGCCACACAAAATATTCGAACGAGAATAGACCAAAAGTTATCTCATTACCTAGTAGTTAGCTTCAGCGTTCAAAGAATTCCATGAAAGATATCTTTGCATTTGTATATTGCATTAATTTTCTGAGTAACATTATATTGATATTCATTCGTTTGTACAGTCAGGATTATAAATTGTATGTAATGGAATTTAAATCACATGAAACTGAAACTGAAATAAAATTGGTACACTAATTTGACGAACAGAACATTGACTGAAACAAGCATTATCCCCCAAAGAATCACACTTCTAACTTTGTTTTCAGAAATCTTCCTCATGGTCAGTGACAGTGTGACCGTCATTTTTTCCTGATTTTGTCAGGTCAATCATCTTAAGCCAAAGATATGGATATGTTTGAACCAACTGACACATTGTAAGAAATGCTAATTTTAGGTTAAAAGATCAATTTGTTTTGGAAGATTGTTACAAGCATCAACAACTGACAAGGGGTCACAAATTCTGTTCTTCAACTTGTCGAAAATGTTTCGTAAGCCACTTAAACTGAAATCGGTAATATTTTGCCAATGAAACTGTTATTTCAATTCATAGTAAATGCAAATGAAATCATATGTAATTTTCATTCGATGAAGAATTCGCAAAATTTCTTTAAAGTTTCCATAAAAATCTGCCAAAAATGTCATGCTAATCCTGACAAATTAGATTTCATACGTCTGTCAGGTTGAAACAAAAACGTCAGATCAACAGTGATAAAAAACCAAAAGAATTTACCATCAACGTAATGAGTTTAGCATTAAGATAATTCAATAATGAGCTTATCAGCTACCAGGCAAATCAGAACAAATGTGAGCACATTTGGGTGAAAAACAAGTCAAATCGGGAGTGTTGAAGTTTATTTTGCAGACTAAATATTGATTTAATTACAGAAATTTAGATTGTTAAAATCAGTCATTTCTATCCGTATTTATTTGCGACTTGGCGATCTACCTATTTTGATGCAAAACCATCGCTGGTATAGCAACGTCTACTTCCTGACAAAGACAATTAATTAAGGTTACTGTAACCCTTCAGGCAAACATTCTTGAGTTTTCGCTTTTGTCAAAGTCTTATGGACGAAGTATTTGACTACCGTTTAAACCAACTCACTTCCAGAAAATTTTTGACAAACGGCCAAAGTTTTTATAGATGTCAATTTGAACGAAATGTTTAAAGCTAATAGTTAAAGGCAGGCTGTCCCGTCGATAATTTGCTTCATCGAAAGAAAGCAACGTTATTCATGCATGAATTTTCATGGCCGCGAAAATTACGCATGAATGACCTTGCACTCGTTGAATAAAGGAAATCAACGTAAATCTGTGGAATATTCAACAGGAATATTTAACGATTTTATAAGTCATCAAGGGACAGACTGCCTTTAAAGGTAATGTGTCCATGTAAGTACAGCCGCGTATACACTCTTGTCAAACTATGCTGACACGATGTTGACGAACAGCCTCGAAGAACGCACAGTGATTGGCAGAATATAACTGATCAAATACAAAATAAAATTTCAGCGCCGAAAGCGCAACCTCAAGTAAGTCATCAGTCTGCTTAGATCACTCTTTGCCGCGTTGTGAGCTCCTTTGCCAAAGTGATCATAGGAAAATATCACGTGAAATTGGCATGCCCCACGCAAAGCCGCTGTACTTACATGGACACATTACCTTTAACGAATAAGAAATATCACCGTTGCAGACCATTCAACTATGCATGACACTGCAGAATGTCGTTGTTTCCTGGTCTTAGTTTACAAATTGCACGAAAAATTCTCCAATTTCCACGCTGGCAGTGGCGGACACTTTGCCAAATATTGGGGGGCGAAGCTATTTTTTCCGTGAAACAGCATTGTTTGTTTCTATTGTTTTCAAACAAAAGATCTTTGTTCTAGCCAACATTGGGGGGGGGGGCGATCGCACCCCCTCGCCCTCCCAGGTGTCCGCCACTGCACGCTGGTCAAATTGAAAACAGTTTGATTGCTTCATGGTACCTTGACTTGTCACAAGTCTTTGAGTATCTATTTATCCGGCCTTAGTATTAACCGTGAAAATCGTTTGTGAATAACTTCTTGTAGCTGTATATTTCATTCTAGCTTAGTTACATATTTTTCGATATGCTATGCTCTCCGTGACATGGCCCTTGAAGTGTAGCAAAGTAGTTCGTCCGTACTGTCTTAAGTAATTTGCTTTTGTAAAATTTTATATTGAATATAGAAAAAAGTCTCGCATCTTCGCCCGCAATAATGAAGCAGACGTGGAAAGAAATTCAGAACTGTGACAGGTCAACATGCTTTCTCGAATCATCAATGTTTCTCTTCGCTGCAAAGTATAATGTTTTCCAGGAGTTTTAAACGCAAACATACAGTAAGGCCCCGCATTTAAGAAACCATTTTTTCACACCTTAGCCTAAAAGGTTTCTTATATCTACGATACTTTTCATTTTTAGGCTGAAAGTTTCTTAATTCTAATTTATTTTCTGGAAAGCCTTGGAAAAAACAGGTTACAGCAGAAAAGGGTTATTAATAGAAAGATAAGCCATATTTGTATATTATCAATGATTGCCAAGAACATCAATTAAAATTTAGGTAAAAATCTGTTAAACCAAAGACATCTTTGTAGCCATTTCTTATGAGCCCTGAATGCAGTGGAATGCTCTTCAGACTGTCAGATCAGGACTTAATGTTGATCAAAATACAAGAAACTACATTTTGGGTATGAGCCTAAAGAGTTTCTTATAAGCAGGGGGGTTAATCATTTGTCGGTAGCCTAAAAGTTTCTTTTAGGTGGTTTCTTAAATGCGGGGCCTTGCTGTATATGTAGGCTGCAAAGGGTACAGGGAAACATCCTGTGGAAAGAAATAACACGAAGGCTCCCTACCTATCAGATTCTTCATTTTCCATGGTGCCTTTCTGGTACTTCTTGTGAACTTCAGCTAAAAAATCATCGAAAGTGCTTCCCTTCTTTATCACTAAATCAAGAGCAGCGTAGTTTACATCGTTCTTAGCAAATGTACGGTGTTGATCACTTTTCAGATGCTGCGATTAAAAAGGAAAATCAAATATAAACAACGACTCGAAGTGAACGAACAAAGAGTATCACAATAATTAGAAGATACACTTGATGAGCTTTAAAATTTCAAAGTGAGAAAAATGAGCAACATTGGCCTTTACACACAGTAATTTTCAATGCGAGGCGAAACCTGTATTCCCAAAAGGAAGTTCACTTTGCTGCTGCAAACAAGGCACTCTATTTTCCAGTCTAAATATTACTAGCAAATCTCGTGGGCTGCTGTTAGAGACGCACACCCTTAGGCGACTTGGAAGGGAGGCGCAATCGCATTTTTAGGATGGATTGTGGGATTTTGCGAGAAGGTCTATTGGTTTTACCACTTATATTTAAATAACCATTTTGTTAGTTACATCAAATACCCAATTAATCTTAGTAATAATAACAATCCTGCAAGCTCCTGTCAGAGAAAGAGTTTGAAGTCAAGGTTGTTTGAAACCTTATTTCTACCACATAAAAATAGCTGTTGTAAAGATCTTGCAAAATTTTCCCAGGAACCTTAAAGACTCTTGGGTATCCGGTATGCATTGCAGCCCTATTTGTAAATGATCACANTCGCATTTTTAGGATGGATTGTGGGATTTTGAGAGAAGGTCTATTGGTTTTACCACTTATATTTAAATAACCATTTTGTTAGTTACATCAAATACCCAATTAATCTTAGTAATAATAACAATCCTGCAAGCTCCTGTCAGAGAAAGAGTTTGAAGTCAAGGTTGTTTGAAACCTTATTTCTACCACATAAAAATAGCTGTTGTAAAGATCTTGCAAAATTTTCCCAGGAACCTTAAAGACTCTTGGGTATCCGGTATGCATTGCAGCCCTATTTGTAAATGATCACAAGGTTCCTCCCCAGCAAAAACCATGAGATAAACCTGTCATCAATTCTGTGCAATTGCTGCCCCTAAAATCCCCCTCCCGGGGTCAGCATCTACTTCAATAGAAATGGTACGACAAATTTAGCTGCACTTTTTGTAATCGACTTTTTTTCAAATCACCTTATACTTTCCTTTAATCTGTTCTAATATGCAAGAGCTCAAAAAATGACAACATCAGTAGAATTTTCAATTTTCTGTGATTTGCAATCATTTTTCACCCAACCGGTATATTTTTTATTTCAGAACTATTTGGTTTTGGTTTTGATTTAGGTTGGACTAGGAGAGTACGAAAACTTCTTTTCAAGTCCTACAGTTTGGTTTCTTCAAAAAAAAGAAAGAATGTTGATTGAGAGAGAGTCGTTGTTATACCTTAGACATATCATCGAATCTGACAGAACAGCATTCGCAATATCCACATTTGACATCTTTCTTCTCGACAGGCCTGTCTGGTTGTTTCTCTGATGCCCTTTCGCTGGAAGATAAGATTGAAGATTAGTAGACAAATTCAGCTAATGTTGTTTACACCTACTTCAGATCACGTGATATTCTTCTCGGGAATACGTGCTTAAAGGTAATGTGTCCATGTAAGTACAGCGGTTTTGCTATTTTCACGTGATATTTCATGTGATCATTTAATAGTAGTATCTAAAAGATTGCCAGGGCTAATATAAGCAGACTGATGACTTACTTGCGGCTGCAATTCCAGAGCTGAACCCGAAGTCTCACAGCAGGCAGCCTCGTTGTGAAATTTAAATTTTAGTTGTGCATGTGATCAGTTAAATTCTACCAATCGCAGTGCGCTCTTCGAGGCTCTTCGTCAGCATCGCGTCAGCAAATTTTGAAAAGAGTGTGTACGCAGCTGTACTTACGTGGACATATTACCTTTAAATGATAATGAATAAGAAATGTTGGCTAAGAGGCTGGAAGGCCAAGGACTATAAAACCCTAATTGTCTATGATTACTAATCTAGTTTAGTTTGAATTCGAATTTTGAAGCCCCATGTGGGCGGTCAAAGAGTTTTTCGAACGTTATCACATCCTTTGCCTCGACGATGTTAGCTGGCAATACCTTCAATTATGCAAATGAATTGAACTGATGTTTCGTTTAATTTAGGCTGCTTCCAGACTATAACAATACTGTTTATAATTTGGTAAGTAATCAGTTGTAAAGTCAATAAAATTCGCTAAACATCCTTTACAACTGAGGTTGAGGATTACTAACCAATCTTCAAATCTGCCTCACACGTATTTCTATCAAGACCTGCCAAAAATGGATTCTTGTGGCATCGTTGTGTAGTTATGTGTGATTGTGTGTAGATAGGCTAGATATATTGTAAATATTGTGAACATAAAAAGACAGCAGGATTGAGGAAAATATTCATACCGGGTGCGCCAAAATAAACTATGCACGTTTGGCAGGCCACAATAAATCGTACACTAGACCGATTTTGAAGATTTATGACTTAATTGTTAGAAGAAAGCCTGAATTAGATACTGGAATTTTTTGCAATCTTTTTCATTTTCAGTTTTTAGAGCTAGAAGCGAGTTTCTTAAAATCTTAGTTTTCGAACACACTGAAAACGATAAAAAAACATCGATCAAATGTTCTAAAGAATCGACATGAATGGACAAAGAGAGAACTTTTTGGTGGTGATTTGCGATCTAAAAATCAACCAATTGTAATCTGCTGTACGAGAGTTTGTACTGAACCCCCAAATCCCGCTGAAAACGTTTTCTCTTTGTTTATTCATGTTGGATCTTTTTAAAATTTGATCGACGTCTTTTTATCGTTTTCAATATTTTCGAAAACGAACATTTAAGAAACTCGCTTCTGGCTCTAAAAATTGAAAACAGAAAAATTTGCAGAAAGTCCTAGAATCTAATTCAGGCTTTCTGCTAAGTATCAAGTCATAAATCTTCAAAATCGGTCCAGTGTTCAATTCATTGTGGCCTGCCAAACGTGCATAGTTTATTTTGGCGCACCCGGTATATTTCAAAAACAAAAATGAATCAATCAGTCTTCATCATAACAATCTCAAAAAATTTTGTAATCCAGTAGCGGCTATCCCAAAAAAAATACTCCCGTTTGTGAAAAATCTCTACAATTTTGATTACATTGCTCATCTTTAAATTTCTATTTTTGGCAAGTAGATCAAAGACAAAATTATTTTCCGAGGCATAGTTCATCTTGTGATTGGGTTTAAAGGCACATTTAGCTCTTTTCAGGGCTGCCTAGTCTTGAATCATACTGCAAAAAGCATTGATGATTACAGATTAATCTATTTTGGTGCATCAAGCTTCTAGTTTGGTCACAAATGTCAGAAAGAAACGCAAACTATCAACGCCATGGCTCTTTGGCAAGATTTACGACGTTGCTTAAAGGGGGTCCGTCTTTAAATTTCGGTCGAAAAATGATTTTGAAGTTCTTTGATGGGCAATATTGCACAGACGTTTACCCGTGTTTTCGAAAATGAAAGCACAATTTGAAGATAAATTTTTGTACTTTGCAGAAGTAAGAACCAAAAATTCATATCTTTTACGATTGCTTGGATAGATGTGGATTTTCAACGAGCACTTTTTGGTGGTCTGGGTGAAGCCNGTTCCGTTTCTAAATTCCAGTCGAAAAATGATTTTGAAGTTTCTTGATGGGCAATATCGCACAGACTTTTACCCGTTTTTTTCGAAAATGAAAGCACAATTTGAAGATAAATTTTTGTACTTTGCAGAAGTAAGAACCAAAAATTCATATCTTTTACGATTGCTTGGATAGATGTGGATTTTCAACGAGCACTTTTTGGTGGTCTGGGTGAAGCCACAAAACAAACTGCAGAAAACAATGGAGAACAATGGACATGTGCGGTGATTTCAAATTTGTTTACAGTTTGGCGACGGAGCCCCTTGAGAGCTCGGAATAAGGTCGTTTAACGTGTTATTTTATACCCTTTACGCAGCAAAAACAACTCTTTTATCATCTTATGTTGGATCGCTGAGAAAAGAGCTCAACAAGAAATTTATGATCGGCTTGATAACTGAATTTTGGTGATCTCTCAAACGGGAGTACTTTCTTTGAAACAACCAGTAAAAAAATACAAAACAAAAATTATCTTTTACCTCATCGTTTGAGAAGAATCATCTTTATTGGTTTCTTTGTCTGAAATTTGTTCATTTGGTTCAGTAGGTGTGTTCCTTTCTTTCGGCTTCTCAAACGGACAACTTCCAGCTACTGATTCAAAGTGTATCGAAGGCCATTCAGCCAGTTCTGCATACACTGGTCGGTAATTTCTGAAAAATCAAAAGTAATGCTCTGATTAAGAAAAAACATATCAGCTCGTTAGTTACCTGATAATACTCAAATCAACTGATTTCAAACATCAGGTGCCCAGTTGAAACACTCTCAACATTGCCCCTTCAAGAAAGCCCCTTCAAGAAAGCCCCTTCAAGAAAGCCCCTTCAAGAAAGCCCCTTCAAGAAACCTTCAAAATAGACCTAAAATCAAAATGTTCTGCCTTACCGCAATGACTTTACACATTTAACCACGTGTGACCCTTTTGGGAGGATGGAAGTGTATAATACTATTACAGGCGATTTCATTCATCCTCTCAAGAGGATAACACTTGCTAATACGAGTTAAAGTAATTGCTGTAGTGTAAGGCAGAAATATCAGGGAAATTTGGTCGTGATTTAGGCCTCTTTTAAAGGTTTGTCGAAGGAGATTTCTCAAGAAAATCAGTCATAATCTCGGAACGTAGTGGCCGATTTCAATAAGGTATATTTTAAAATGGATTCGAGCGTCCCCTATTAAATAACATATTGCCAATATTATTGTCTTGCTTCCGGAAGCCGTCACCCGTCAAACGGGGACTGATTTCTATTTACTCACCCGCACATAGATACTGTTTCTACTATAGGTTATTGAATAACGACGAGGTGAGTGGCCGAGCGGCTTAAACATTTTCCGTCAGGAGACTGAAGTTAAGCTCGGTCGAGTGAGGTCAAACTTCGGATGGGTGACCTCGGAGGCTTGACTTCGCAACTCACCTCGCCGTCCTTCGGAAGGGACGTTAAACTAGGGGTCCCATGTCTGCATGCTGCATGCACAATGGGCTTGGATTAGCTTTAAGTAGCTAGAAATATTTCCTGCCACTCAAAATAAATTACTGAAAAAAATGATAACGGAAAGTATCCCCATGTGTAATACCGGATGTTTCAGAAAAACGCAACCCAATTCTATTCGAGATTCGTGAGGAAATAATAATATTTGAATCAATTTGAGCATACCACCTGAAAGCACAAGTTATCTTCTTTCCAATGATATCCTGGTTAGAAGTATTAAATGAATTATTCATCACTTAATTTACGTTTTTGTAAGTATGGCCTAGTTCACATGCTAGACTTATGACGATGAGTCTCTTGTTTCCCTGTGCTCTTTGACTTCAAGATGGCGCTTCAGTCAACAGAGAGACTCATATTATTACTCTGAAAAAGTTGACCCTATTTAGGTCAAATATGCTGGGATTCCTAGCATACCAATCAGATTGCGAGATTTGGCAAAGAACAATAAGTTTCGAACACTCGATTCGAAAGACGAACTTGACTAGATTTGAAGGAAGTTGCTGCGGCAGGTACTTGAAAATTTCTCTGGTATGTTTTGGTCTTAAAAACGTGGACATTGCAGCATTAAAAAACTTATTTTGCACTCACCAGGTAAAGTGAACTTTCTTCTTCAGATGAATACCAAGTTTCGTTGATTAAGTGTCTGCTTACCGTGGTTTCTATCGCATTTCCTTTCTGAGGAGTGACTGTTGAACAGAGCCGAAGCAGTCGTTCGATCCAGATTCGATCGATTGGATCCAGAAGATAGGGTCAGGTTTTTAATTGTTTCAATATGAGTCCCTGTTGAGCAAGGTACCGCAGGGATACAAGAGACTCATCGTCATAAGTCTATTCACATGCTGGAAATTGACATTTACAAAAACAATACCATTCTTTTTGGGAGCTTTACCATACTTAATGAACACATCTTATGAGAATAAATTTTGTCTTCTTCCAACCTTAGGGCATCTCCTCAAGTGCTTCTAGACATGAAATGTATTGACAAAATGTGTTTTGCAATTTTTTACGATAAAAAATGTGTTGATTTTGCTCCGTACAGAATGGTGCATTTGAAATCGATCATACTCACTAAAATATCAATTAAATGATAAATAATTCCATTAATGTATCCAAACTGCACATCAATTGAAAGAAGAAAGATTGTACTTTCAAATGGTACACAGCACGCTCCTCAAATCTTATGATCTTTTTAAGATTTTTAATTAAAGGTGACCTGAAGCGAAAGTTGTTATTGATGCAAATGAACGGCACTACCGAATGGTAAGGAATCCTGTTTAAGTTTCTTTGATATCTCATTTTATTTTCAAGTTATCCACTGACTCTAAGTGCCAGCTGATGACGTCATTTTGTTTGCAAATCACTACGGTAATATATGGAAATATAGCTGTATCTGATCTTTGAAAGAGTACAGTTGCAGGAGACATTTAAGGTAAGCTGAATAAATGTAATAGAAATTTTCTCAATATGATGTTTAGAAAGGCATTTCAACTGAAGAAAAGTTCCTAGAGTCGATCTCCCTTTGGAAACATAGTCAACCTTGTATACTGTTTTTAATTTTTGCAAACAAAATGACGTCATCAGCCAATGATACAAAATAGTGGATAACTCGTAAAATGAAACAAGGTATCAACCGATTTTAAACGATATTCTTTATCATTCAACAGTCACTTTCATTTGCATCAATAAAAATTTTCGCTTCAGGTCACCTTTAAGTTGGGTTGCGTTTTTTCTGAATCACCCTGCATAACTAAAAGAGATATCTACCTGGATTGGTCTTCAATCCTTATGAACGGTGCCTTGAGGTTTTTCACTATAGGGAATAAAAGATGCTGTCAGCACTTCTTACTCGACAAATATCAAGATGAGTATCACATGCAGCTCTTGAAATTGATGCAAAAGCTACTAGATGATGAATTAGTCAAAGATATCGACTGGTCAGTTTGATTAAGATTTATTGAGACTTCAGCTATGCACTAAGCAACCACCAAGTCTCTTATCATAAATGTTTCTTTTCCTTGTAAATTTTGTTTACATCAGATGTCAGGCATTTTGTTTACTTTAAACAAACAAATAGTTGTGCTCGTGACATCATTAAATTCATCGCAACCCAGACCAGACCTGACATTTGATGTGAGACAGAATCTAGTATAGTATCCATTATTTTTAATCGTTCGTAGTGTGACTGAATATAGTTTAACATTTTCGTGTCTTTATACATTGGCCATAGGGTAGTCATTGTCTTTCGCTCCCCATAGTATCGTACCTGTAGTGTTGTATAGTAATTAGAAAGGTATAGTAGAATATGTAAGATATTGTAAAATTTCTATTTGAATAAAAAAAGACCTCGAAGCCATTGGGAACAGAAAATTTATTGTGGAGGCTAATATGACACCATAATAAAAATGCAGTTGACATCTGTTACTTTGAACTCTCAAGGAAACTTAAAATCTGTTCGATAAATCGAATGTTTGAGGTAACGGGCAGGATTCCTTAAGAAACCTTTTCGAAATAGCAAATGCTCGTGTTAAAAATGTAAACTGTTTGGCTGTCTGTTTAATTGGGCTACAAATTCCTTAGAATAGAGGAGATCTAAACTGCAATTTGAACTCTTAACCAAGACAGAAAGCTGTGGATTTCACAATGAGGTGCAAAATAAAAACATCTCTTCCTAGGATGAATATTTCTAGATCAACAACTTAATAAATTTGAACATTTGCACTTCGATGTGAAATAAGTTAAGCACAACAAGGTAACCACTTCTTTGTCATTCAGTACATCTTTGAGTCAGTGGCGTAACGGAGACACTCGGGGCCCGTAGGAGTTTGGTAAGATGTGGCCCATATGTTGGAAGGGAGTTCGGGGTAATGGGTAATTTTTGAAACCATGCCCTTTAAATCTTCGAAAAATCCACGTTATGTTGAAAAGAAAGTTTTTACATAGGAAAAATCAACAGTACATTTAGCACATTATATGAATTGCATTTCAAAAAGCTAAGTAGTCTGCATAACAAATTGTTGTTCTTCGGTATGGAATAATATGATATCTGAATCTTTTTTAAAGAAACACGGCAATATTTAAAGGTTCGGACGGTACTGTTGTGTTGTTTTGATGAAGATTACTTTGAACACACACAAATGTTACCAAAAGTATCCTCCATGGCAGGTTCTTTGGCTTGAAAGCAATGTTTAAAGCTTTTGCGGATAGTATTAGTGCAATAGGTATAGTAAATTTAGTGCAGACTAAGTGTTCTCCACACCTGAATGTTATCCATGCGAATAAACACCATAGTCTTAAAAATAATTTTAGCAAACATAATGCAGAGTCACAGTATGTTATCAGGTGCTCCTGCTCACAAGAATAAAGTTTTGAGACAAATTATTGGGAATGAATGAAAACGGAATGGAAATCCAGTGTTGTGTTAGCAGACTTTTAGCACAGTATGGCCAAAAAGCGCACAATACAAAATATTTGTTGGGGGCCCCTTTTGATCGGGGGCCCCTAGTTCTTGAACTAAGGTAGCCTAAACTGCGTTACGCCACTGCTTTGAGTAAATATTCGCCGATAATAAGTAGTCATCGTGTCATTCTTCTTAACAGTACTATCAATTCATCGTTTTATCATCATCATTTTATTCGGAATTAGCTAGAACTTTTCTGCATGCTCTTCGAAACTAAAACTGAAACTTAATAGAATTTTAAAGTCTTGCATCACGTGAAGAAGTTTGAAAACGAAGATACCTCTGACTGCACTGCCAATACTGTGACTTGATGAGGGTCCACTCTTTCCTCGGTGAGCCTAAATAACAACATACAAGGAAAAATATAAGTAACCAAATATATAAAAGAAAATGTTCAAAAGTAGGAACACCGCTACCCTGGGTAACAGAGCATAGGTTCCAAATCTTTAAAAAGGCTGGTGTAAAATTCAGTTACGTATTTCTTTGAACTGAATGACTTCAAAGAAACTTTAGCTAATTCTCTATAATTCTACCGTCAGGATTTTCTGAAATCTTCAAGATTTCAGAATTAGAGTTTTTTTCTTCTTTTTCAAGAATTCAAGAAAAAATTGCAAAAAAACTTAAAACCATCGTAATTTCTAAACTGTTTGAAGCAACATGAAATAATTTCGAAGAAAACCGTAGTTTATGGATGTCTACAATATGGTATCAAGCAAAAAAAGCCTGTCACTCAACTGGTTTATGATTTAGAAATTTGATGACGTCACACCCTCAAATGAGTTGAAATGTAACATATGCTGAAATTTCGAAAAATATTCAGAACTTTTGAAATGTCCAACGGTAGAATTAAAGATAAGTAACTGAAGTTTGCTTCAAGCCACTCAGTAAGAGGAAATAGATCACAGAATTTTGCACCCACTTTTTTACGCGGAGTTAAAGACTTGGAAGCTACCCTGGGTAACAGACTCTCTAACTCTCTAACAGAGAGAGTCTGGTACCCAGGGTAGAACACCGCAAAACAACGTGAGAGAAAAGACTCCTTGATTATATATACAAGGTGATATTTGACTTCAGCATACGAGGCTTGTTCAGATCTAAACTAACAGAATTACATATGTACAATAATTTAAAAGAAAGGTTAACTGTAACGTGATTGGCTAAGGTGTGCTGCATCACAGGGGTGCATGTTAGTGGATGTGGGGGGGGGGGTAAGTTGGTGGTGACGTAGGCATGACAGTAGGAAGGGGATAGTTATGTGATCATGATTATGGTATGTTATGTCGCAGAAAGAATAATAGTGATATGATACCGGGTGCGCCAAAATAAACTATGCACGTTTGGCAGGCCACAATAAATCGTACACTGGACCGATTTTGAAGATTTATGACTTAATCGTTAGCAGAAAGCCTGAATTAGATACTGGGATATTTTGCAACTTTTTTCATTTTCAGTTTTTAGAGCTAGAAGCGAGTTTCGTAAAATGTACGTTTTCGAAAAAATTGAAAACGATCAAAAAACGTCGATCAAATTTTAAAAGATTCAACATAAATTAACAAACAGAAAACGTTTTCAGGGGGATTTGAGGGTTTAGTACGAACTCTCGTACATCAGATTACAATTGGTCGATTTCTAGATCGCAAATTACCACGAACAAGTTCTCTCTTTGTCCATTCATGCCGATTCTTTGGAAAACTTGATCGATGTTTTTTATCGTTTTCATTGTTTTTCGAAAACTAAAAGTTTAAGAAACTCGCTTCTAGCCCTATAAACTGAAAATGAAAAAATTTGCAAAAAATCCCAGTATCTAATTCAGGCTTTCTGCTAACGATTAAGTCATAAATCTTCAAAATCGGTCCAGTGTACTATTTATTGTGGCCTGCGAAACGTGCATAGTTTATTTTGGCGCACCCGGTAGAACATATTATATATTTTATGATTAAAAGTGGTCGATGGTCCAGTTCCTGCCGTCTAACGCTCTCGTCTAACGTTTTGGTTATCCACGTTGGTCTTTATCGCAGATACTGGTGAGTTACTAACTTATTTCTTTTTTTTCAGGTTTTAAGATTAATTCGCTTTTCTCTTGCAGGATTTAGCAGTTTTTTTGTCTTGCTACAGGTTTGTTTTGGGTTGCTGTTCTTTTACAGGAGTTAACAGTCTTTCTACAGATTTCGGTGTTTTGTTGCGTTTATTGGTTTAATATGATGAGTCCGTTATTTAAGGCTACGGTCTCGCGTTCATTGTGTATTTGTAGCAGTGGCAGTATCTGTAGGTTCCTGACAGAGTGTCCGGGTTTACAGAACTCTTCTGCAACATCGGATGTGTCGGTTTTTCTGTTACAGATGTCTCTATGGTGTTTGTTGAGTCTGTCTCGTAGTTGTCTTCCTGTTTGTCTGATGTAATGGCAATTGTTGTTTCTGTTTTGTACGCATGGCATGCAATGTATATGGCGCAGAAAACGTTCGTAGCATTGCAGTCTAGTCGATATTTTATGGTGAAAGTTTCGTTAATGTTGCTAAAAGTAACTGTGTCGGCCCGGTCGAGTATATGTGAGCATGTGTTGGAATTTTAGTATGAATCGAATGTTTCCAAAGGTGTGTTTCATTGGTGCCGATTCTCAAAACGGTAGACTAGGTAGACTCAAAATTTGTGTTTGACTGACTCCGAAATTCTCAAAAAGAATAGATTTGGTAGATTTTGGAGGCCTTCTGGGCCTTCTGCCCAAAAATGCAGAAGGTTTGGCAGACTTCAGAGAGATCCTCGTTTTAATTGGCGAATGTTTTCCTTTCGCCATTGGTGAATCCAAAAGCGGCTGTTTTGCAGATTTTCGCGTTTGAGGGGAACGACGTCTACTTTTTCCAGCCCTTGGTAGGTTTGGAGATTACCAACTAAACATACTCTACAAGAAGCCTCGACACGAAAGTCGAGTTTCTCTATTTTCAAACGATTTCTGACGTGCTTTATAACAAAATGAGAAATAAGAAGCAGAGAGGGGGACCTTTGAAACTTACACTCTTTAACTGCAGCAGTAATTCAGCTACCTTCTTTTCCTTTGACCAACTAAGAAATTCTGTGCAAAGTTAAGGGTATACTTGGAGTAGCTCCTGAAACGTGCATGTCGTCTTTGGATACATTAAACTTGGCCTGAAATCTGTATAGAATAGCAGTCAGAAGAACTGACCAAATAAAATCCGTTTAGCGAAAGGCTGGCCAAGAGGAGGCCATAAAACTGAACATTTTGCTGCATTAAAAACCAAAATATGGAAAGCATGGAGATTTCAAGCAAACAACATTCTGATAATTGACAAAAGCACCATCATTTGTTGGCAACTCAAACTAAAGTGGACGAGCAAACAAATAAACGAATAAATATCAAGTGGCAAAGAACAATTAGCAAGGTCCTCATTCGCGAAGAAGAACATGATAAGGATACGATTAATATGCATAACTTTAGTTCCCCATTTCTTTGCAAGTTGAAGGAGATTTGAAGAGCCCTGTTTCTAAAGAGAAGATAACAAATAAATGAGTGCAAGTCAATAATTATGATCGAGTATACTTATTTTCATACAGGAAACTAGTTTATAAGAAGCTACAGCACTAGGAAGAAAATTTTGAAAATTGTGCCAAAATTTCGTTGCATGTTTTGAGCGGAATAGAACATTTTTCTTCCCAACAACGGATGATTTACATGTCAGGAAAAATTCGTAGCAGTGTTAGAAACTACATCATAATCCAAAAAACAAATCAAGAAGCTTTTAGCACTGTTATAGGAGAAGGGCCAGCCCTGCTAAGCGGGCTGGATTTATTTGCACGTTTACATGAAGAGTTAGCCCTTGTAGAAGAGTTAGACATGATGCCGCCAACCCAACTATTCGAATCATATTGTTCTAAATTAATTCTGTTGTTTCTGTCAGCCCGCCTAAGAGGCCTAGCCCTCTTGATTGCGTGTACATGGAAATGTCCAGCCCTCCTAGGCAAGATCTTGGGTACTCAATAGCGAGGTCTTGCCTGAAAGGACTAGCCCTCCTCAACAAGGGCAGATTTTGTAATACAATAGCATGAGTTGCTTTTGTTGACACCTCAATTCAAAGCGATCAGAGATTGCAGACAAAGGAAATTCTCTCAACCAGCAATTCAAAACAAACAAAGCCGCAAAAGTTTCTTTGAAACCCAGGTAGCTAGCTCGCTCGTTGTGCATTCCAGAAACTGTTTTTAAGGGCAAACATGAGCGTAGATCGAAAGAAGAAGGATGCATCTACACAACTGCCGCGGGCATTTTATTTGTTTGGTTCAAAAGCCGTTTAGGAGGCGATTCAATTTTCTTATTTTTTGGGTGTTATCAAAACATTTACTGCTCAGCTTCTGGAACAAAGAAATAAAATGCCCGCGGCAGATGGGTAGATATATCCTTCTTCTTTCGATCTATGCTCATGTTTGCCCTTAAAATAATTTCTGGAATGCACAGCGAGCGAGCTAGCTACCTGGGTTGCAGAGAAAATTTTGCGGCGTTGTTTGTTTTGAATTACTGGTTGATAGAATTTCCCTTGTCTGTGATTGCTAATCGCTTTGAATTGAGGTGTCAACAAAAGCAACTCGTGCTATTGTATTACAAAATCTACCCTTGTTGCCCTCCGCTCATATGCACAAATAAGAATTCTACAAGGTATCAGACCAGAAGGTGAGATCTCGGCAAAAAGGGCTAGTCCTACTCCATGTAAACAGCGCCAAGAGAAAATTTCGTTATAAACTGAAAGCATTTAAGTACTATGGTCTAATCCAGATTTATTACAACAAAACTATGTGACAGGAACATACGTAACTTGAAATAATACCGGGTGAGTCAGAAAAAAGAATCCCCGTTTGAAAGGTCACGGCTCTCTGGATATCAAGATGATGATATCAGCAAATATATAATTTAATGGTAGACATATTCAACTCCATTTTCTAATTTACCTGACTGAAATCGGCCACTCCATTCTGAAATTATGAGGGATTTTCTCGAGAAAACCTCTTCAAGAAACCTTTAAAACGTGTCCAAAATCACGAAAAAATTTCCCAAACATTTCTGCCTTACACAGGCCTTACATCAATGACTCCTGCACGCTTTAGCACATGGGAGGATGAACAAGTCTTCCCCCGGATATCAATAACCTATTCAGGGGGAGTCCATTCTCCCAAGAGGACAAAATAGGCCAAAATACATGAATACCTGTGAGTGTCATCATTTTTAGGAAGGAAAACCAAGGAAAATTTGCTCAATGTTTTTACCCGTTTTGGCAGGATTTTGGAACAGGCTTTCTGCAGTAAATCTCCTATATCCATGGGAAGGAATAGCCGATAAGAGCCGGGTAAATTACTTAACCTAATTGAACATATTGGCTTTGAAATAAGACAGGTTTGAATACTATTGCTTTGATATTCAAGGAGCAGTGGCCTACCAAACGCAGATCCCTCTTTTGACTCACCCGGTTCCTTCGAGGTTGCAGAGTGACAAATGAGTAATCAGAATAATCAGAGCTTGATTACAGCCAACTATCAAGGAATGTATAAGTCCTTGTCCTAAGAGTTGAACAATTTTTTACATGAGCTATTCGCCATGATCTTTTTATACCATGTGAATAAAAATAAATTCCTACTTGAAAGGCCACAGCTCTCTGGATCCAGGAAATAACATTGGCAAGTACATTATTCAATAGCAGATATCGTCAAATATATTTTAAAAGCTGCATGACTGAAATAGGCCACTCCGTAATAAACACATTTCCGTCTCTGCAAAGTCTACTGTATTTAGAAACGGGTAGGTCTGAAATTACCGATCAAACACACTTTCAATGTCTAAAGGACAGCTACCATGTATATCAAAGTATTCTTGAACTGGTTCAGAGGCTCATACAAGTGACGTTGTATTTAATAAAAATTAAACATTCCTTACTTGTGTGGAAGTAACTGCTTTGATTTGTAAGGACTTCCCTCTCGTAATCTGTAAACAAATTCAGAATTGATAAACATCTAACTTTAGCATGCAGAAGAAGCAAGAACTAATTCGTTTAATATCATTGTCAAAATATGTTTTCTACACCTGGGAAGCTGATCAGATTTGTTGCAAATGAAGACAGGTTTTGCAGCGAGACTGTCTAATGTGGAAATTGCTGAAATGTAATAACATAGGTTTCCTTTTCCTTTCCATGTTTTGCTTTTGCTTGAAACACTTTCATTTCATACAATATACAAAAATACTCGTTTCATTGGTTTTATTTGCCCTTTTGGAAAAAAGATCTAATCGACCATATTAACAATTGTTTTCTGACGCATGCTCGTTATGAACTACTGTAAGTCGTATATATATGAAACCAATCCAATATGAATTATTCGGATCGTTTCAAGCCATTTTCAGCGCGTTTTCATCTGAAAAAGCAAAAGTGCTATGTAATGCATCGGACTGGTGCGTTATCGTGTAGACAGAACGCCAATCCGATGTAAAACTAATCCGATATGAAATGAACACAGTATCGTGTTGAAGGGGCCTACAATACTTTATTCACCTGATAGTGGACTACTAGGCTCGCCGCCGTCGTACTTCGCATTCGTTACGGAAGGAAAGAGAAGCTGTACTTAGCCCCTTGCCATGACATCCTTTCTTTAATAAACCCCTTCCTTTCAAGACGAAATTTCAGAAAAGCCCCTTCGCTATTAATCCCCTCCCCCCCCCCCCACTGAAATGAAACACAAATGCTACCAAATATTTTCCATTTATTGGACTTAATAATTTAGATCACGATTTCCGTGTGAGCACACTACGTTGAATTTCTGTGCTGTTCTTCCCAAGTCGTATGTTGATTACGGTATGACTATGTCTGTCAGAAGCAAGTCTTGTAAAATGAATCCCATTGCTTTCTTTCTAAATTTCTTTCCCACGGAGGTTTCGATATACCAATGTTTCATGACCGACAAGTATTCAAACCTCTTTCCTCCCTGCTAACCAAGGAAGATAGAGTAGAACAGATTTATGGCTCCATACAGAAAGTCCGCAGCTGTCTTCCCAAAAAATAGAGTCATGTTTTCAAAATATTGTGATATCATATCAACTGAGCGAATAGATTCTTCCAGATATTGATTGCAGTAGAAAGCTTGTAAACTGTAGTATTTACTTACATGTGGAGCTTTAGGGTCGAGGCTGAAATAAAAACGAAGAGAATTACAGAAAAGAAATCTGTACGATTGATGGTTTTAGTTTACAGGTATTAAATATATTTAATCAGTTTCAGCAATGATAAATAGGAACAACTGCCTTTCAAAATTACACAAATTGCTCCTCGCCAAAAGAAGACATTCAATAATTCAAATTGTGCTTTCTCAATTAAGTGCCTTGAGAGCTTCAAAACAAAATTGGTACGTTTTAGAGGGTTGATCAAAACTTCGAGCAAATCTCGAATAAATCTCGAACAACAGTGATTATGATGCGG
>REGL01000734.1:3019-29322 GCA_004194395.1 Aurelia aurita complex sp. Pacific | reverse complement strand
CTTTCTTTCTGACTGACTGACATCGGAGCCCCTTCTTAGATTACAAAGGACTTTGTAATCAAAAAGGGATACATTTCTTGACGGTTTGGTGCACTAATGAATAGATTCATATTTAAAACAACAAAAATTAGTTTTTTGCGCTGAACGTTTACAGCTTTGTTCCTTTTGTTTGATTGCATTGATTCGAGAATAGTTTCGACAAAGCTACTTTCAAAACTACTTCTTGCCGTGCTGTTCAAATCTATTCATTAGTGCACCAAACCGTTAAAAATGTATCCCTTTTGTTTCCCTTTGAATGAATTGAGAAAGACTGACGACGCGCCAAATCTGTTCACAAGTGCATCAACTGTATCGAATCGGTTTACTTTGTATCACAATAACCTAGAAATGCGACCTTTTGAGCAAGGTTACTTGCGCTTGCAGAGAAAGTCGGAACGAAACAAATCGTATTTACATATCTGCCGCAGGCATTTAATTTGTTTGGTTTAAAAGCCGATTGGGAGGCGATTCAATTCTCTTATTTATTGGGTGTGATTAAAACACTTACTGCTCAGCTTCTAAACCAAAGAAATTAAATGCCCGAGGTACATATGTAGATATATCCTTCTTCTTTCGGTACATGCCCATGTTTGCACTTTACAACTATTTCTCGAATGCACAATGAGCCAGCTAGCTACTTGGGTTTCAGAGAAATTTTTGCAGCTTTGTTTGTTTTGAATTTATGGTTTGGAGAATTTCCTTTGTCTGCAGTCACTAATCGCTTTGAATCGAGGTGTCAATCAAACGCAACTGTTGTTATTGTATTACAAATTCTGCACTTGTTCCCTGAATCTCTTTGCAGGAGATGTGGGTCCCATGAGGGATGTATTGAATACTTATGGGATTGTCCAAATTTCTCTCAAAAACCCGAGATGAAAAAGACTTGTTCGGCTAAAAATAAGTCCGAAGTGCTCAAAAGTATTAATAACACCCTACAAAAATTTCTTTAAATAATGGTTGGCTAAAAAAATTTAGCACAAGCTTGTGATTGTAACTGGGTAACTGCTCCGAAATGGAGACCTAGTTTCCAGTTATTATCATTATTGTTAATCAAAATTGACCAACATGCCTCGTTTCTCTGACTCACCCGGTATTAGGGCTAAATGACAAACAGAGGTAAGTGTAGCAATAGCTTTGAGAACTTGGGCACATGCAGTATTGCAAGCAAGTAAAACCAGTCAGCAATATAACTATTACTCAGTAATGATAAATTACTCAGTAAGTTAATATTCTTATAAATTTGGATTTCACACCCAAACATTATATAATTTGCAGTTACAAACAAAAATTATCCGTGTACAAAAAAAGCTTTGGAATACATGCATTGTGCTGATAACTAAAATACAATGTTTTGTCCTTTTGTAAATGTCTCTATAGATTGATCAAGTCTCTACTTTCATCTTGATGGCAACTTGAAATGATCCTTCTGCTCTCTTCAACTTCTGCCTTCCGTCATCTTCAGAAGTGTAGCATCAACTTCTTAACCACAGCATGGTGGTGGTGGTGGAGCACAACATGGGGGTGGGCATGCAACTGGGCATGGGGGTGGTGGGGGTGGGGGTGGTGCTGGAGGAGGTGGGTGAATCATGTATGACCATTGTTGGCAAACAGGAGGACAAGGAGGTGGAGGTGGGGCTGGGAGTCCTGGGGGTCCTGGTGGTCCGGCTGGTCCTGCTGGTCCTGCTGCTCCGGCAGGTCCAAGGCATCCATTGGGTCCTCTTGGTCCTGGGCCTCCTGGGCCACCAGGCAAACCAGGTGAACCGGGTGCACCGGGAGGTCCTGGTGGGCCAGGTGGTGCTGGGGGAGGAGGAGGTGGTGGTGGGGGTGCACATGGCATTGGTGGAGGAGGTGGTGCTCCGCAGCACATTGGTGAACAATCAGGGGCACAACCACCATCGCATCCATCACTGCAGAAGAATCGCTTTTGGCCTAAAAACGCAAATGAAACAGAGTGAGTTTCCCATAAAGAATTATCGACATGTTTTTCAATCTCAACTATCTTGTAATGAGCATGAAGTTTTTTATATTACGTTGACATGATAAGGCCACAAATTGTCTATATAAAGAAGCAGAAATAGCCCAACGACCCAGCGAACCAAAAATCTATCTATCTTGTGACTTCAATTTTGAAAGCGATGGATGGAAGGAGATGTGAAGACTGAATTTGATAAATTTGATGTTTTGCTGAATTAAATATTTTGATAAATTAGATGCTGTCATGAATTATCATGTATGTCTGTGGAGACTTTCTATAACTTAGATATTGAAAATTAGTTTAAACAGCGAGATTTGGAAATGCACATATTGGAAGGCCCCTGATTTAACACCACCAAGTTTAACCAGCAACACCATCTCCTCCACCATCGACAGCCTTAATGAAGCCCCAATGAAGCTTAGTAAGAATCTGCAATGTATTCTAAAACACAATCAAAATATTTGTAGAAGAAAGAAGCGTGTGAGTGAGTAACTTTTGATTAATTGTTTCATTGAACTTGACACAGTTCAGCTGGGGCATAGGCAGCAGTTCTCATTTGGTGTGAACAGCTTTCAGAAGAACTACTTCCCAGTACGAAAAGGGCACTTTAAAAATGCAAACGGTTGAGAAAAAATGCAACATTGAGGGTAAGAAGAGGGCACTTTTGAAAATCTTATGGTGCACGTTGCCCCATGTGCCCCTTTTCCGGCTACTACGACAATGCAGATTATCACTTAGTCAAAGGGGTAGCAGAATAGGGAAATTCCTGCAACATGACGCCAAATTGGTTTGAATTTTGCAAACCGGGCTCTTGGCAGCTTCCTTTCCTAGTTCAATAAGGATTCAACCAAAAATTCCTCATTACAGAACGCGTCGTACGAAAGCTGGCACTGAAATCCCCCATAATGGTAACAGAATTCTCTGAAGGTGCTGTCATCTAAAGGTATGTTTCGATCGTCACAAAAGTGGTAGCTTTTGAAGATCAATTGAAATAGAATAAGCAAGCCAAAACGCTTACACCGTTTAGAAAATCACCAAAATTTGATTTTGTTACCGACTGCCAAATTAAATTTTTTTTATTTTTATAAGTGTCATGGGCCAAATCAATTCAACAGGTGATCGATATTGTGTTACTCGGATGGATTTTACATTAATCTATGCTCCATTCATTTCTATGATTTCTCTGCAATATATCGAAACTNGGATTCAACCAAAAATTCCTCATTACAGAACGCGTCGTACGAAAGCTGGCACTGAAATCCCCCATAATGGTAACAGAATTCTCTGAAGGTGCTGTCATCTAAAGGTATGTTTCGATCGTCACAAAAGTGGTAGCTTTTGAAGATCAATTGAAATAGAATAAGCAAGCCAAAACGCTTACACCGTTTAGAAAATCACCAAAATTTGATTTTGTTACCGACTGCCAAATTAAATTTTTTTTATTTTTATAAGTGTCATGGGCCAAATCAATTCAACAGGTGATCGATATTGTGTTACTCGGATGGATTTTACATTAATCTATGCTCCATTCATTTCTATGATTTCTCTGCAATATATCGAAACTCCACGAAAAATATTGCTTCAGGGAAAAAGGTAGTGGAAGGCCTTCAGCCCACAGCTATTGCCATAAGTTTAAGACAAGTCCTTGGATTTCTAGTTTGAAGTTACGAATCACATAGTTATTCGAATCAATGTTCAAGAAATATTTCATTATTTGAATTATCGAACATCACAGGCTCTTACCTAATAAGCACAGAATTTTTTCACGCTTTTCCAAGGGTGGTCGGTGGTCTTAAACTTAGCTATGGACTGAAGGCCCTCCACTAGCTTTTTCCCTGAAGCAATATTATTCGTTAAGGTTCGATATTTTTTAAACACATCATAGAAATGAATTGTGGATAGATTGTTCCTCAAACCCTCAAAAGCTGGCGCTAAAACCATCCAAAACTAAAAATGTTTCATTGTGTTTCAGAAATTTCTAAAGGGTATGTTTCAACCAGCATGCTTTGCACGTGCAATCTCTTGGTTCACCTTGGTTGTCGCCATGAAAATGCGACAACAAAGGTCTCTCAAGACAGACCCTTTGAATCACTGTTAAAGTAAATGCACGGGGCCAAGTGGATTGCTCTATGAATAGAACAAAGAAAATGCCTACACACGCCATTGTTTCTTTAGTTACAGCCAAGATCATCAAAACGAAATTCTAATTTTAGACTTGTACGTGCACAGCTCTCGACTCTGTTCATTCCCTTTAATTGTACCGGCTAACAGTAATTAAAACTAATTGTTAGGTTCCTTGTCAGTCATCAGTTACACAGTCTAGTCAGGTACGAGAAGAAGCATAACGATTGCAGAACCGTTGCTAACCATGATCCTCTGCGCGTCGACAGAAAACCAACGACTTTCATATCATACGAAAATCTTCTCTGGGACTGCAAATGATCATGGGTAGCTATGGGTTCTTTCATGTTCATTGAACAATCTCGTTTGATTTGCTAAAATTGCAAAACCATTTGATTGCCTTCATTTCAAAATTGGTATAACAGCTACGGTTTGTGATGCTTTGGTTTTCAAAAGTTTGTAAACAGTGGCAGCGAGTGGACATTTACAAGCAGCTGAAGAATCGATCGTGTTCTTCATCTACATTTCTTTATCTACATTTCTCATATTTCTACTTAGCATCTGAAGGTAGTTTTACGAGGCTGAGAAGCTAAGCTTATCGAAGCTGCGTCCTGGTCCGACCTCTCGATATGACCACACCTCGTGATTCCTTTAGCCAGGAATTACAGAGGGTTGGTGACTCTCCTCATTTTACGTAGCAGGCTCAGCAGGGCGGGGACTCAAATCATCAACCTTCAGATTGGTAGTAAATTTAGCTACCACTTAGCTATACCCTAACAATGTTTTAGCTATTCTGAGCAAAATGATGCATTTTGACTTGTACAACTCCTCTTTGGATTGGATAATGTAAAAAGTTACAAAACATCTCATCTAGTGAAGACAGTTGTTTAAAAACGTCTCGTGTCAAACTGTAGACTTGTATAGCTTTAGCAGTAAACAGATCTACCAGATATGCTTGAATTGCCTAATCTACCGTTGCATCCATACGAATGAATAAAAGCCAAAGACTAAATGTGACTGAAGAATGACAAAGTTACTGGGTTTTTCTTGGTTTTGCGCCGGTTCCTCTCACCATGGCGAATCTAATAAAACAACGCATTGATCAAGCAGTTACCTTAGAAGAGCCAAATCTTATAATGATATATGGAATCAAAATCACATAATATCGAAGCTCGGTGCTTGTGAGAACGGATGGAAGCTACGAAAGTAGCCGGTAAAGATAGATCAGCATCAAAGGGGCTGGGTCACGTTCCGGTAAACCATCTTGTTATCTCTATAATCTATATTGTTTAAGGCAAGTGTTAATTGTGTTCTGCGCAAATTTTGGTGGATGGGGTAAATCCACAATAAGCTACTTCCAAAGATTCACCTGTATCTCTGTAATCTTATAACATATTGAGTTTTCGTTTGTTTCTCTGTGAAATTCAAAAGTACATCTTCAAAATGACATTTTCATTTTGAGAATAATAATGGAAATCTGTGAGATATAGCTTACCAAAAGCTGCAAGATCGACGTTTCGAAAGAAGTTTGTTTACTTTACANTGATCGATATTGTGTTACACGGATGGATTTTAAATTAATCTATCTATGCTCCATTCATTTCTATGATTTCTCTGCAATAGATCGAAACTCTACGAAGAATATTGCTTCAGGGAAAAAGGTAGTAGAAGGCCTTCAGCCCACAGCTATAGCCATAAGTTTAAGACAAGTCCTTGGATTTCTACTTTGAAGTTACGAATCACATAGTTATTCGAATAAATGTTCAAGAATCATTTCATTATTTGAATTATCGAACATCACAGGCTCTTACCTCATAAGCACAGAATTTTTTCACCCTTTTCCAAGTGTGGTCTTAAGCTTAGCTATGGACTATGAAGGCCCTCCACTATCTTTTTCCCTGAAGCAATATTATTCGTTAAGTTTCAATATTTTCTAAACACTTCATAGAAATGAATTGTGGATAGATTGTTCCTCAAACCCTCAAAAGCTGGCGCTAAAACCATCCAAAACTAAAAATGTTTGACTGTGTTTCAGAAATTTTTAAAGGGTATGTTTCAACCAGCATGCTTTGCACGTGCAATATCTTGGTTCACCTTGGTATGAAAATGGCGACAACAAAGGTCACTCAAGACAGACCCTTTGAATCACTGTTAAAGTAAATGCACGGGGCCAAGTGGAATGCTCTATGAATAGAACAAAGAAAATGCCTACACACGCCATTGTTTCTTTAGTTACACCCAAGATCATAAAAACAACATTCTAATTTTAGACCTGTACGCGCGCAGTTCTCGACTTTGTTCATTCCCTTTAATTGTACCGGCTAACAGTAATTAAAACTAGTTGTTAGGTTCCTTGTCAGTCATCAGTTACACAGTCAAGTCAGATATGAGAAGAAGCATAACGATTACAGAACCGTTGCTAACCATGATCCTCTGCGCGTCGACAGAAAACCAACGACTTTCATATCATACGAAAATCTTCTCTGGGACTGCAAATGATCATGGGTAGCTATGGGTTCTTTCATGTGCATTGAACAATCTCGTTTGATTTGCTAAAATTGCAAAAATATTTGATTGCCTTCATTTCAAAATTGGTATGACAGCTACGGTTTGTGATGCTTTGGTTTTTAAAAGTTTACAAAGAAAATTGTAAACAGTGGCAGAGAGTGGACTATGATCCTGAAGCATCTGAAGAATCGATCGTGTTCTTCATCGACATTTCTTTATCTACATTTCTCATATTTCTACTTAGAATCTGAAGGTAGTTTTACGAGGCTGAGAAGCTAAGCTTATCGAAGCAGCGTCCTGGTCCGACCTCTCGATATGACCACACCTCGTGATTCCTTTAGCCAGGAATTACAGAGGGTTGGTGACTCTCCTCATTTTACGTAGCAGGTTCAGCAGGGCGGGGACTCAAATCATCAACCTTCAGATTGGTTGTAAATTTAGCTACCACTAAGCTATACCCTAACAATGTTTTAGCTATTCTGAGCAAAATGATGCATTTTGACTTGTACAACTCCTCTTTGGATTGGATAATGTAAAAAGTTACAAAACATGTCATCTAGTGAAGACAGTTGTTTAAAAACGTCTCATGTCAAACAGTACACTTGTATAGCTTTAGCAGTAAACAGATCTATCAGATATGCTTGAATTACCAAATCTACCCTTGCATCCATACGAATGAATAAAAGCCAAAGACTGAATGTGACTGAAGAATGACAAAGTTACTGGGTTTTTCTTGGTTTTGCGCCGGTTCCTCTCACTATGGCGAACCAAATAAAACAACGCATTTGTCGAGCAGTTACCTTAGAAGAGCCAAATCTTATAATGATATATGGAATCAAAATCACATAATATCGAAGCTCGGTGCTTGTGAGAACGGATGGAAGCTACGAAAGTAGCCGGTAAAGATAGATCAGCATTAAAGGGGCTGGGTCGCGTTCCGGTAAACCATCTTGTTATCTCTATAACCTATATCGTTTCAGGCAAGTGTTAATTGTGTTCTGCGCAAATTTTGGTGGATGGGGTGAATCCACAAGTTACTTCCAAAAATCCACCTGTATCTCTGTAATCTTATAACATATTATGTTTTCGTTTGTTTCTCTGTGAAATTCAAAAGTACATCTTTAAAATGACATTTTCATTTTGAGAATAATGATGGAAATCTGTGAGATATAGCTTACCAAAAGCTGCAATATCGACGTTTCGGCAGAAGTTTGTTTNTCAGCATTAAAGGGGCTGGGTCGCGTTCCGGTAAACCATCTTGTTATCTCTATAACCTATATCGTTTCAGGCAAGTGTTAATTGTGTTCTGCGCAAATTTTGGTGGATGGGGTGAATCCACAAGTTACTTCCAAAAATCCACCTGTATCTCTGTAATCTTATAACATATTATGTTTTCGTTTGTTTCTCTGTGAAATTCAAAAGTACATCTTTAAAATGACATTTTCATTTTGAGAATAATGATGGAAATCTGTGAGATATAGCTTACCAAAAGCTGCAATATCGACGTTTCGGCAGAAGTTTGTTTACTTTACGTGACCCAGCCCCTTTAAAGCGGTAGTAGAAGAAACAAATGAAAGAATATGAAGTTAAGTCATAAATTTAATTATCAATTCAGTCTATCAACATCTGCATGACTAGTAAAACGATTAGCAAATAAAATGCAATCATATTTAATTCAGCTACTATGTTCGATCAAATTATTTCAATCTTCTGCGAAGAGAAGTTTCTTCTTTCGATCCTCATCACCTTAGTATCTTCAAGTATCTATCAGATATAGAACCATTCCTTCAGCTTATTTGCCACAGCATGTTGGTGCGCATGATGGAGCACAGACTGGTGCAGGTGGTGGTGGAGGGGCACAACATGTTGGTGGACATACGGTTGGGCACACTGGTGCTGGTGGAGGTGCTTGACGGAGGAGAGCTTGGAAATGGAGACAGATTGGTGGGCATGGGGCTGCTGGTGGTGCAGGAGCACCTGGGCATCCGGCTGGTCCCATTGGTCCCATAGGTCCCATTGGTCCTGGGCATCCAGGGCCACCTGGGAGACCTGGGGGTCCAACTGGTCCTGGTCCACCGCAACATCCTGGAGGTCCAATGGGTCCAGGTGGGCCTGGCATTGGTGGTGGTGGGCAAGGAGGTGGGCATGGTGGTGGTGGAGGTGGGCATGGCATTGGGCATGGTGGTGGTGGGGGTGGAGCCGCACAACAGGTTGGAGCACATGCTGGAGCACAAGATGGTGCACAAGCTGCGCCACAGAAGAATCGCTTGCCTACAAATGAAAAATAAATAAAAATCAGAAATCATGGAAGGGTTGCAGAGCTACAGCACAGGTAGAATACAATTTACCTTGAAACATGGACTGACAAATACAAAGTTGGTTCACTAAGGTTGAGTGGTTTAGTTTTAATGATTTCAATATAAGTGAGAAGGGGAAGCTGATTGATTTACACTATTATCTCACCGAGGAAGAGCTCTTAGCAGCGAAATGATTTTGATTTCATCATCAGTCAAATAACACAAATTATCAAGTAATGGCATTGGCAAAAGGATACTGGTGGAATGAATTATACACAAACAGTCGTTTCTTTTCGTACTTTCTTCTCCTGCGATGGTGCAATTTTGTTCTCAGCACCTGCCTGTGTGACATAAGTGCATTTGTCACTCAAAAGCCTCTTCACATCACTCAGGCACATGTCGAAGACAGAAGGGCAGCTTTGCAGAAGGAGAATACACAGCAAGGAACAACCATGTATGAAAGATTAAACAAGGTCCTATGCCTCGTGCATAAGACTCGAGATTCACCGCAGAGGGGTCCAACTTACATGTTACAAAAACAATAAACCCTCACAATAAGCTTCAGAAATACACGTTTTTCGATTTCAACTTTCGAAACACAATAATAAAGCTATTTCAATACAGTTTACAAATGCTATCTCGACTCACTATTGTCTTGAGCATTCGCCATTCGAACGAAGTTTCATTTCCCCTTGTAAAGCTTCTTACGAAAGACTGTTCGACATCTCATTTGATGTCTCGAATATTTATCAGCCGGGTGAGTAGAAAAAGTTAACACTTTTGGCGGGCTGTAGAGTATAATGTGTGTGGCAGATATTCAAAACTGAAATGATAATCCATCAGTCAAAAGGTTAACTTAGATGTGAAAATGTTGCTTGGTAAAATTACTCATCATTTAGAATCAGAAATTCGGAAAATGCTGGTAAAGGGTTTGTATGGGAACGAGAATTCCATGTTCGATTCTGGTCCATGATTTACTTGCCATTGAAGTTTAAGTTTTAAGTTTCAGAATAAAATTTATGTTTCAATGGCAAGTAAATTATGGACTAGAATCGAACGTGGAATTCTCGTTTCCATACAAACACCTTACCAGCATTTCTTTTATTTTCGGGTCTAAAAGATGAGTGATTTGACCAAAGAAATTTTGTACACCAAAGTTAGCCTTTGACTGATAGAATATCATTTGGGTTCTGAATATCGGTCACGTACTTTTTATTCCACAGCCTGCCAAACAAGCTAACTTTTTTTACTCACCCAATATTCCCCTTGTCAGTTCGAGATAACAGATGTCAAATGTAATCCTATTCAATCTGCTTCAATAGTAACTAAAATAAGGCAGAGCTTCGCAATCTCATGATTTCTTTAGAAGATTCTTTACAAGATAGCTATACAGTAAGGCCCCACATTTAAGAGACAGCATTTCTTTCCGTTTCTAGCAACGAGGTTTTTCGAACAAAGAGATACATTAAAGATTCATCGCTAACCAGGATCCTTTGCGCGCCGAATGAAAGCAAAGCAACTAGAACCTAGGCCATAGATGACTTTTATGTCATACGAAAATCGATTGTAAGGTCGCGCGTGATCATGGTTATCTATGGGTCCTTAAGAGATCGAAAGACTATGAAGTTAACAGAGTTTCAGATTTTAAAGGCCATCCCTTTTCCTGCTTCGCATAACAACCTTAGGCTAATTAATTACCACAGCTGTCCAAATTTAATAAACAAGCTCTTAACTGCAACAAATTAGAAATTGTTTATACAGTAAACACCTGCTTGTGAGAACCTAGTGGGTTAAGAACCTACAGGCCAAAATTGTCAGTTTATACTCCTATTTTATAAGAGCCAATAATCCACTGTATTCATCGTACAAGAACCATGGCTAGCGTCCAAAATTGTAAGTTGTTATACGCAGGTGTTTACTGTACATACACTCTTAAATGTGGGAGTACCTTACAGAATAATGCTGAATCAGCACGGCAAAGAGGAAGACACGAAGAAACCGAAACATTTTGAACAAACAGTTTCACATACAATCTCCTGTACACTTTAAGTTCACAATTACATATGAAATAAGAGAACAGTTATGCACGTTTAATGAACTCCTTAATTAACAAAGCTTCATGTATGGATGATAATGCATAACAGTAGGATGAACTCGTTGCAATTACATGCTATGAGTGTATGCCAAATTACTAAGCTGTTCATTGTCTATAAAGTTCTTTAAAACCTAGTGTGTTCGATCCAACTCGAAACGAATCAGCTAAACCACTCCAAATTTACTTTCCACAGCATGTAGGTGCACATGATGGCTGGCACATGACAGGGGGTGGGGGAGGGGGTGCACAGCATGGAGGTGGGCAAGGGGCTGGGCAAGGTAATGCCTTAGCAGATGCTTGCCATTGGACACAGATTGGAGCACATGGTGGTGGGGCAGGAGCAGGCATTCCTGGGGGTCCAGGTGGTCCCATAGGTCCCATAGGTCCCATTGATCCTGGGCATCCTGGGGGTCCAAGTGGTCCTGGAAGTCCACAGCATCCTGGGATTCCTGGGGGTCCTGGTGGGCCAACTGGTCCTGGTGGGCCTGGAACTGGGGGAGGTGGGCATGGCATTGGGCAAGGTGGGGGTGGGGGAGGGCAAGGCATAGGCATAGGTGCTGGCATTGGGGCAGCACAACAGCTAGGGGCACATGCAGGTGCGCATGATGGTGCACATCCTACTCCACAGAAGAATCTTTTTCCTGCAAGAGACAAATAAAACAGCGTCATTGCTTTTGCTTGCAAACTTTCAATGTAATAACTTTTCACCTGAATATTAAAGTTTTCGCAATTGTAAGTTAGTACCTAGTAGTTCGTAATGGATGGTAGGAGAGACTCCCTTAATTCAGGTTTCTCCTTAATTCTATAGCCTTCCTAACTGTGAGAGCAATTCTCAATATTATGCTACGACTGATCAATTCAATATAGAATCCTCATGCTTTGTGTACTTCTTAACTTCTCGCTGACGACTACAATTTCGTAACGTTGTTTACCTTCCATTATTTCAATAAAATCCAGCGATTTGAAAAAAATTCTTTGGTCATTTCACAAAAATAGGTAACTTTAGTTTGTAAAGGTAAAAAAAGAGTTAAATATCTGGAAGACGTTCTCTTCGAATTTTCCAGGAATGTAAAATCTCAGCAAAATTTGCTTGTGCAGAGAAGAAGCACCAAAACTGATTAATCATAAAAGTTGGCAGACATTACGAGTGATAAACGAAGTTTGTCAGAAGCTAATGAAAGCAAGGGGGCCTGCTAGGGAAGCAGGAATTGGTGAGGAACTGAGGATGTAAAACAAGGCAGTAAAGAATTTATGGATTGCCAAGAAAGTTCATGATCAACAAGGTAAAGTGATCTATGCATTTGCTTCATTGCCCACAAGTCATTCCTTGCAGAAATAACCAAAAAGAAGAGAAATGTCATGTTTATGATGGCTACAGGTTTTGTGATCATGTATTAGTACTAGGGTAGTTGGCTACGTTAATACATCAAATTTAACTGAACACGATAGAAAGTTTAAAAAATCTGCATAAGTCACACCAAACATCACAGTATACGCTTTACGGTTATTCTGAGATAGCCCGGTTATATGGAGACTTTCCATCATATATAGTGTAACTACCGTTGAGGAGGACCTCACTGCTCGAAGAAAACTGGCATCAGTTTGGGTTTTGCCCTTCTTTCAGTTCTTAATAGTTTTGCTCAATAGGGCATCTTCAAAGCTACGTTTCCATCATATTTACGCCTGGCTCCAATATAGCTCTTGATCTTTCGCTCGAACAATTTTACCACAGGCTATTTCCTAGAATATTTCCCATATTTCCTATATTTCTGAGAATATTTCCTAGCTTTCAAATAGATTTCTAGGTCAGTTTTTGTCTCTGAAATATAGCCCAGTGACCAAGCGTGTCTGATTGTATATACAAATGAAGAAAATGAAACGAATTTAACGTGAAAACGGAGTTTTTTTAGGGACTGAGGATACATCATTTAGCCACTGAATAACAAAATCAGCGATAGAGCAATTGTAAAAGAGCTCTCACACTCCACTGAAATTAAAGTCAGTTTCGGCTACTTGGGGAATTCAAAGATACAAGAAGTCTCATTGGGCATTTTGATGTATCTACGACCAGCAAGAGCAAATCTTAAAAACAAAAGATTCAGGTTTCCTAAAAGACAAAGAGATTTGCTTTTCTGAAAAACAGATTTCCCACTTCTGAGTGCACTCAATCAAACAAGATACACAGAGACCAAGCACTATGGATCACTGTAGAGAAGGTGTGTAATCTATTCTGGAGGCTGTCAAATGGCTTTGTTTTTAATCAGACTTGTATCATTTGCTTTACAAATTCGCCCTTGCTTCAGCGACTATCAGATACCCCATTTTATTACAGTCTGGTGTGACTAACGCATCATACTCTCAAAATTTAGAAGTTAAGTGTATGTTAAGAGAAATTAGAGTATTTACCTGGTGTGATATTAGCTTCGTTGTTATCCAGTAGTTATATTAGTCCATGTTAGTCCACAAAACAACAGAGGTGTTGTTCCATGTTTTGAAATGTTAGTCCAGAAGATCATTTGAATGCTCACGCCATGATCTCCAGAGTGAGTTACCAACTTCCCGGTTAGTGGTTAAAAATAATTGAAAATGCGGTCATAACAGTGGGCAGAATATTCCAAAATGCCGATTACAATCCTGTTGAAAAAGATTCAGGTCTAGGGTTTTCTAGAGAATGAATCGCTATCAAATTAAAGCACACGGAAAGGTTTTTTGCTGTTTGAGATAAAGTGGTCGAAAACATCTCGTTTGAATGCACTAGTGCTGATCTCTCAGCACCCTTTGCACGCGCTACTTTTTGGTTCGGGTTTGTTTTCGCCATTGTCATTGGCCATGGCCAACCAAGAGATGGCACGTACAAGGCATGGTGATTGAAACAGACTTTTTAAATGGAGGAGCAAACCTGAAGCTGATTTTTAAGAAGATAACGTAAACATTTGGCTCTACTTGAAAACTGCAAGTTTCATTGCATGTCGTTCTTATTTCTGATGGATTGTAATCGGCATTTTCTCCATTACTGCTCAACTGTTATTCTAACAAGAGTTATACACGCGCTCGCGACTCCTTGGGACAGTGTTATGGTTAATGAGCGCGTAACGCGAGCGCATTTTGTGACATTGGTTAGTGCATTTGAGGAAAGGATAAGTTAGTGAAGCTAATTAAACACATAGTTAATAAGGGGTTAATTTAGATATACGTTGTTAGAGTTACATTTTCATTGAGTGGAAATTTATGCACGTAGCGAGACGGAAGTCTATTGTAAAATCTTTTAGGAAGTATCTCAAGTATTCACAGGTTCAAAACTTCGAAAAAAGAAATTTGTCAAGTGCATACTCTTTCTACCCAATGGAAAATAGCCGTTAGGAACACACACACAAGACTTGCATGCATTTAAGTAACTGTATTTTGACTTTGTTAACAAAAAAAGAGAAAAGTTAGAAACGTTACTTCCCTAGAGTTATGTCATGTTATTTCAGAGAATGGTCTCCTTGGGTAAATCTAAATTCTCCTAATTTGTCATATTTTGGTAACTGTTCTAAAATATGTTTTTGCGTTGCTTAATGATTTCAAAGGCCATCTTATAGCTACCTAACATTTTTTTGTCTTGATAGTCGTAATATCCGTCGAAAGCAAGTCTTTGCACGTTCCGGAAAACGTCAATGCAAAAATGGAAAAAACTTCACCTTTTATCTCTCTTGTGCATGAAGCCAATTTCTTCAAGTTGACTTTCCATCTTCAGCGGTCTTGCACAGATATTTGCCAGAAATTTCCAACTATTGCCATTCGATAGAAGCGCTGCAAATTTAAGTCGCTTACGCGCTACAGCCTACTCGGAGGCCTTCACACAATTAGCAATGCAAAGAAAGCTTTTCAGTTATAATTTTCAAAGAAAATGTTCAGGAACAAATAAAAGACCATGAAAGTTAATAAATTGCACACATTTAGTTTTCATTCGACATGCACAAAGTTACATTATGAGAAAAATGTCACATTTGAAATAATAAATCTTGGTAAAAATTTCGCAAAAATTTGCAATAGCTTCGTAGACTTGCGGAAAATATTTTCCAGGATCACACTGAAAAGCTTTCTTGCTGCACTATCAAATTTAATTCCATTAACTGTAAGAACCAGTTGTTATAATCCTAAAACATTTGATGCCTTAACAAAATATGGACCGAAACAAAAACAATCTATCCAAGGGGACCTTCGCCGAAACCTCTCAATAAAATTAGCTCTTTAATGTTAGATTGGTTACGAGCGCAATCGCGAAAGGCAGAATGAGTGTGCATGTATGTATGGGTATGTGTGTGTATGTATGGGGTGGTATATGAATGTGTAACTGGATATCGTCTTACCTTTTGTGTCGTTTTCTAATTAAAAGTTAGCAATCACTGTTCAAAGACAAAATTAGCTTTTAGTCGCTAAAATAGATCAATGTTTAGTCTTTGAGTTTTAAAAGGAGCGGTTACTTTAGGTAATCAAAAGGAAGTCAGAAGCGTAAAATGGATCAGTTTAATGTAAATCAGGTTATGGTCAGTCTTGTTACCTAGAAATCACAGTTCTCTCACTTCTCTCCAATTCTTGAAAGATTGTTGGATTTTGAAGATTTAATATCTTGAAGCTATTCGCTGTTTTCTTGACTGAAATTAATTGCTTTTCAAGAAAAATGAATTTAAGAAGAAAAAATGTTTCAAGAGGACGTTGAAGAGAAGCATTAGGATCGTGTTTCGTTAGGGTTAAAAATCCTTAGTCTTTCCTTAAGGAAATGGAAAACTCAAGTCAAATATTGAATTTTTGTTGATCTATCCATTGCAGAGAAAATGAGAGTAACCTGACGACTTCTCGAAATCGAGAAGTCGATCATACATTACTATTACAGACCCTACAGCAGTAAATCGCCAAATATTTCAATGAAATTGGTTAGCAATTGTTAGAGCTTACAAAAGAATAGAACTGAGGAACTGTTGGATAGTGACCAATTCATTTTGTTACAAGTTTGGGAAATATCGCAGGACAATGAAAAGGCTACGGCTAGAAAATGATAGTCTCTGCTGGACTATGGGAGAGGATGCAAAAATCAATGTTCATTTAGTTACTGTTTGATAGACTATCTGGTTGAATATTTGGCAAAAATGAACAAAAACGTCCGTCAGAAAATCATCAGGCAATTGCGATTCTAATTCAAAGAGTTCATTTAAAAGTTCATTGCTACATGAGCAGTGCTACAACTAGGAAAGATTTGGCTGTCGTGATGTGGACATTTTCAGAGTTTTAATGTCAGTAATTTTTAAGGCCTATATTCTGTCATACATGTCACGGTAGTCAGAGGTCCAGTCACTTGTTCACTGAGGTAAGAAATTAGTAAATATGATTTGTCCAAGGTTTGTCCCAGGAATGGTTTAGCAAAATACAAACATTCATCATTTGGAAACATCAAACATTAACGTTAGGTTTTGCATTGTAAGGAACTTTTTCAGGTAAATAACTTTAAAAGCATGACAGGAAATTTTGGGAATTTAACATGAAATGAAATTTTAAATCAAAGATTTTGTTGATCTTAAAGTCTGTATTTCAGTTTTGTTAAATGGTTACAAATATCCAGACAGTTTCTCAATTCTATTCTGCTCTTGGAAACAGAATAGCAGATGATACTGTCAAAAGATGAGTCGGTTAGTTGTAAATTTTGTTACTGCATTAATCAACAACAATCATAAGCTAAATCATTCGGTTAACGATGAATGTCATCATCATGATTATTATTATGTTACATTAGAAGACGATTTCAACATTATGTAAGTTTTGTAACATTAGATGATTTCCTTACACAACAGTTAGCAGTGGCCAGATGGCCCTATGTACAACTAAGAGTTCATTAATATCAGCGTTCATAGTCATGGTGAGGTATTGAAGATCTATTTGTTATCATGTTAAGTCAGTTTCAGTCACTGTTAACAATCCATTAGCATCGAGTCCAATTAGCATAAGAATTATACCGCATATCATGTCGATGTCCAGTCTAACCCATGCAACAGCTTGGGGCGCATGAAGGTGCACAGGCCATTTGTGGTGGTGGAGGTGGTGGTGCACATGCTGCTGGTGGTGCGCACATTGCTGGAGGTGGTGGTGGGGCTGGGAGGTAGACAACCTGTGGTGGTGGTGGAGGTGGGGGAGGAGGTGGTGGAGGTGGCATGTAAACTGGTGGAGGTGGTGGTGGTGCAGCAGCTGCACAGCATGATGGAGCGGCCGCCGCACATTGAGCAGGGCAACCATATGCTGGTGCAGCAGGAGCAGGTGCTGGTGCTACAGGCAAAGATTTGATCATAGCCATCCAGTGAAGACAGATAGGAGGACATGGTGGAGCTGGTGGAGCTGGGGCACCTGGGGCACCTGGAGGTCCCATAGGTCCCATCGGTCCCATGAAACCCATAGGTCCAGGTGCTCCTGGGGTTCCCATAGGTCCTGCTGGTCCCATTAGTCCAGGGCCGCCAGGTAAGCCTGGTGGTCCTGGAGGTCCGGGAAGAACCATTGGTGGTGGTGGTGGTGGTGGTGGAGGTGGTGCGGCCATTGCACTTGGCATGTATCCTCCTGGGGCGCCACAACATGAAGAACTACAAGCGGGAGCACAACTAGGAGCACATGAAGCACCACAGAAGTATCTCTTCTTACCGGCTGATTCTTCTTTCTTGTCAGCACTTCTCTTATCTACGAAGCAATAATGAAAACAATTAGATCATTGACATAGTAATCATTACTATAACTGGAGATGCGAAGGTACAACAGCATGAAGAGTAAATAGGGCTAAACATGTGCTGACTACAGGCTGTGATGTCATCATGATAAAGGACGCTTTATAAGAAACATGTAAGGCTAAACCCCTATCTCGGAGAAAAAGAACAGGATTATTTCGGACAAAAAGGCAATGCAAAAAGTATACGATATGCATATGTATGTAAGGTAAGCGTTGTGCGAATGCTTCAAGTGAATATCTGGTCATGTTTTTACTACTTATTAAAAGAACTGTCATCGGATAGGTAAATGACCGTCCATCATTTTATGAATTGCTATGGCATCTATTTTCATGAACTTGATAAAAAATATTCGACCACAAGGTCTCTAAAGGCCACTAATCAAAAATCACTTCAGACATCATCTCTTTAAACGTTTCTAAGCATAAAAAAATGAAAGCGAAAAATAACTTCTAAACATTTCTTAGTTTTATTTATAAACAAAGAAATAGTTCAAACTGTCGTAATGAAGAAGATATATACTAATTGTTCAATTCTAACTCTGTCAATATTGTTGAGAAGATGAAAAGAAAAGGAATTATTGTGTTATGGTGGCACAGTTTGCAAATGACAATTAAAGATTGATAAGCCTATCAACTCAATTTTAGGAAGATTTTTTGAGAGTCAAACAACGCGAAACAAACTCTCTACAAACTCTCAAAGCCCGATTACAAAATAAAATAAAACTTAATCAAAAGAGCGATCATGCATAAATGCAAGGACACTAACCGTCTTCCTTGACATCTCTGAAAGTCTTAATTATTTTTCCATGATATAAATACGCCTCTTGAACTACAAGTAAATAAGAGGGAAGTCTATGAGTCCTCTTGGATTTTTATATTGAAAAAAGAGTGCGCGGTAAAAACGATTCAGAGATGCGGCTCAACATTTTTATCAAAGCGCTTTGTTTTCGGTTGTCTAATTACCCTTATAGGCTCCATGGCAAATCTTAGAAATATGAGTAAAGCATTCTTGGTGAAAACTAAAATTCTGTTTCAGCGTCCTCGAAAAACTATCAATTATAGACCATAGAGGAAAGCATGTTCAAGAAATCTGAGGCAGCACATTTATGCTTAAAAACTTCCTAACTAAAAAGACCGTTAGATTAAAGGCTAAGTTATGCCACTAATATTTATTTAAATGTGAATGTTTATGAAGAGGATATCTCACTTGCAAATATATGCATGAAGTTCAAATGATTCAAAATAACAAATATAATCTCGTTTTGAGAAAAACAAGTAAGAGGTTAGTAGAATAAAAGTTATGGTTAAATGAGTATGTGTAAGTAGAGGCTGTCTTCCGTCAGAGTAACCTACGCAACACATGTGAATACCAGTGCTAAGGTAGTCATAACTCATAAATATCGCTGGCTGTGTTGTATATATTTTCATTGATAAAATAATGTTCTCGGTTTCAAGAACTGAAGCTACGTTTTACTTGAGCATCACCCGACACAATAAATACGACCAAAGTATCAGCACTTTGAGCATCTATAAACTACAAATTGTAAATCAGCCGTAATATTTCTGGTATTGTCTCTCCTGTAGGAGACAAATGTGATAGATAACAACTGGATCGAATGAAAACATTGCCAATCATCTAAATTTTGATAAATTGACAAATTGAAAATATACTAATTTGTGGTATGTTTTGAAGAATAAAATGGCNCAGTGCTAAGGTAGTCATAACTCATAACTATCGCTGGCTGTGTTGTATATCTTTTCATTGATAAATAATGTTCTCAGTTTCAAGAACTGAAGCTACGTTTTACTTGAGCATCAACTGACACAATAAATACGACCAAAGTATCAGCACTTTGAGCATCTATAAACTACAAATTGTAAATCAGCCGTAATATTTCTGGTATTGTCTCTCCTGTAGGAGACAAATATGATAGATAGCAACTGGATAGAATGAAAACATTGCCAATCATCTAAATTTTGATAAATTGGCAAATTGAAAATATACTAATCTGTGGTATGTTTTGAAGAATAAAATGGCAATTCTTCACGAACATAATTTTTTGCGTTGACCAAAAATTACTTGGTAAAAATTAACCAAATAATTCATATGCCACGAAGGCTGCCGTACAATATATAGTTCATAGATGCTCCAGCGCTCAAGATATTCAAGCGTTTCTAAGATTCGGCTTAATGCTACTTAAACATCGTAAGAGCAGCTCTTTGAATGCTATACATTGTATTAAGTCAGTTCTCGGGCTCCAAGAAAATCTGTCGTGAAATTAACGAACTCGCAGAGGGCGCAAAATCAGTGGCTTCACATAGTTCAATGATTCAAAGCAGGTTCTATTACGTTATGAACCGGCTTCTATAAATCCAAAAATCAATGAAAGTTACACGGAAAACTGGGTTACAGTCAGGCCACCTGTTGCGCACTTAATGATCGCGCAGGTTGGAAACCCATTGGTCATCAAAATGGCCACCTCCTTAACTGAGTAACGTCATAGCTTCCCAATGATTTTTCTTGTCCGAAATCTTCTTTGTAATGAAACAAAAAACTGTTACTTTAGCCCTCTTTTAGAAGATTTACAGTACTTATAGTCATAAAATCATCGCTTTGTGCAGGAATTTTCAATTCACAGCTCTTCATATCAAAATTTGTTTTTTGACATTTACTGCTACCAAAATTTTGAGCCCCTGTTCTATTCGCGAGCAATGATGTGTCTTTACATGAAATAATTTTCAGACAGGGCCTAAACTAGATTGAAAACTGTATTCCAAAAAGAAGATCTCAAAGTGCTATCTAAGGTTCTCTTGAGGATTGTTTGCTGTAGATTGTCGTATGTATCAGCGTGTTCAGCGGTGTTTGACCAAGAAATTAAATTACTACTTAGAAAAGTACAAGAATTGAGAAGATATAAAACAATGACTTACCTTGTTTAGCGTAGGCCGATACGGCACAGAATAAAATAACTGCAATAACTAGTTTAGTTGCCATTTTGATCTAAAAACAAAAAGAGAAATCATCAGAAACTGCCAACAGAGCAATTGAATGTACAAAAAATACCATTTACTGGAGGATAAGGCGAATGTTCTGTGATGAAGACCAATTGCTTCAATTAATAGTATGTCTTCTCGATTAAATGGTCAAATCGCCAGATCAAAAAGTGCTTCAAGAAACTTGATGAAACATCTTGATTGGTAATTGTCCATTGCTAAATTTCCTGTGCTCCAAAATTCCATCTTGTTTGGAATAATAATCGAAGAATTCACCAAATAAATCACTGCTTCGAATTAAAATAAAAGCATCATTGCCTTTTAATATTCTTGTAAACGCCAGGCAGTGTAAAATCTTGAAGATCACAAGCAATTTTTGACTTCGTATTCCGACTGCTGTTACCGGCGATGTTCAGGAGAGTATGAGCTGTAAAGGCAGTGTTCATCTATTGTTTGTTGTGACCATACCAGTGATTAAGCAAAGGTCAAGGGGTCAAGTGATGATCAAGCAATAACGTAAACAATCAATACCCTCTCTTCCATGGCACGTTTGGTTTCGCCTTTCCAGACCCTTCTTCCATATGATTAACTACAAGGTTTTATCACTGCATAGCTTAGGCCCCTTTTACACTGCTCCGTTTTTGTCATGATCCGTTTTGGGGCATTCAAGCTACCCATTGCTCCGTTTTGGAAGAAAACGGAGGAAAAACATCCGTTTCAGTCCGTTCACATTAATCCATCTGATTACAAATACGTATCCAACAATTATCCTTTTTGGAGCGTTCACATTGATTCAGAGCGTTTTCAAAACATCCTTTTTTGTGCCGTTTTTGAGCGGATCAGTGTGAACACCTTTTAAAAAATGGAGGTTCTTCTCTGCGTTTTTTTTTTACAAAAACGGAGCAGTGTGAACGGAGCCTTAGTTTCAACAGCATTTTAAAATGTCACTCATAGTCGGAAAAGATTTTTTGGAATCGTTTCCCGGCGATCAATGATGCTAAATTTTACAAACTTCTAGATTACATCAAAACTACCAAAATATCTAGGAAAGCAAAGCTAACAGCTTATTTTTGACCTTCCAACAGTCATTTTAAACATTAAACGATACAAAAAATGTAAGTTGTTCGTTGGATGCCAGTAATCTCATACGTGGCATTTGTTGGCAAAGATGAGAAATTTTCTTTCAATGCGCAATTGAACATTTTCAAAGTAAATGAAAAATTATTAAACTTCAATATGCAAATAGTTTCGCAATGTTTTAGAAAAAAACCAAGCATTCTAAGGTACCATAAGGCCTACTGTATTGAAAATTTGAACCATTTTTACCTAAATAGTGATACAAATCATTTCATTATCAAAGTAAAATAACGCTACTCTATTTATTCGGTTGCTAAATGCAAGCGTACTAAATGCTTGGTGCCTCATGCTAAAAATTATTACCAGCATTTAGGCCATCGACAATGCAGTGATTTCAAAAATTTGCAAGGCTAGACTAAAAGAATAAACAAAATTGCTAAATAAAATAACACAATTCCTTACTGATGCTCGCGTATTCCAGAAATATTAGTCGGTCATTGAATATTGATAACCATACAAGAATATCAATCGATTTCTCGTAGGCCTAAGAAGAAAAAGGAATAAATTGATTGTACTTACTGAAGCTAACTTTGACCACCCAAAGCTGAATAATTGACACAACTGAAGAGACTGTTGGCTATTTCTTTCGAATACCTCCCGATGATTTATTCATAAGGTGATCTAGTGAGCTCTGACCAAGTGAACACGAACAATGCCACCGGTTGCTGCAATAGACAAAACCTACTTGTATAAAAATTTCGTTTTCATCCTGTTCAGTGATCGGTGCGCGCAGCCACCCAGGTCATCCATACGCATCGTCTTTTAAGGTGCTAGGATTAAATCATTGGAATAACTAAACTACCGGTTCGCTTGGATAGCATTGTACAATGCACGGCTAAAGCTAATTATCTTCCAAATTAAAATTAACAATTTTCTTCTGATGAGGAAGAGCTAAAAAAATTTAGGTTTGAAAACAAAAGTTGAAGACCATGTTATTTGAAAATTCGGTTTTGTAAACTACAAATATTTGTAACTTGACGATTGGTTTTGTTATAAACAGTCTAGAAGCACGATATAATGTTTATCAGACTTTCGTTGTTGCATGAAAATTTTCAAAACGAAAAGTAAATAGGATGCAAGTTGGGAAAAACGAAGTCGAATTTTGAAATGAAATTGCTAAAATGATTTGAGGAAATTTACTGGGAAAAAGCTGTGTTACAGTGCAAAGGAATTTTGTTTGACATTAAAGCATGTCTAAAAGACAGAAAAACGTAAACAAAGATAAAGAGAAAGCTACACCGGTATAAAAGTCTAAGAAGCTATTTATCATACACCGTAAACTCTCTGTTAAGCCCGGGGGGAGGGCTTATTTAATTTCGGACACTCCAGAGGAGGGGCTCAAAAGAGAGGGGAGCTTATTAGATAAGGAGGCTTATTCACAAAATCAAATTACAAGGATATCTATGATAGCTTTTCAGTTCCTTTATCCCTTATTTTGTGGATTCAACATACAAGTTTACGAGTCAATACATATATTCAACACAGTTTTACCCCAAACCATATTAACATGCAAACTTGTTTAGCTAAATAAATGGAAAATCTTTGGTAGTCTCTGGAATATGACATACGTAGGCGGGGGGGGGGGGCTTAGTAGAGAGAGGAGCTTATTTAAAATTTTGGCTGAGAGGGGAGGGGCTTAATAGAGAGGGAAGCTCAACAGAGAGGGGGAGCTAAATAGAGATTTTACGGAATTCTTTTAAAATGGATAAGAATAGTGAGAATGCACAGATAACGACAGTTTTATCTCATTATATCTACTGTCCGTTTTCACGTTTTCATTTATAGATATACTCTATTTAAGATCGATTTGAATCTTCTGACAGTAAAATAACGGCACTAGATTTCAAATTCACCAGATAAGCCTAATTATGTTCTTACCGGTAAAACATAATATACAAAACTGCGCACACTGAAACAACTTTTTTTCAATTAATTAATATCTTCTGAGTTGACTGAAAAGATTCAGAACCATAATTTAGATCTTTTATTGGACTAGCACAGAAGTTTAAGCCTGTATACATACAGGATCTGTATAAAAGTATGAAGATCTTCTATGCGAGTTTTTGCAACAAACACATCTTCGCTTCGCCCTTTTGAAAACAATATCACCTGGACATTCTCCACAACAGGCAAAAAGTTCAGCTTACTAATCCACTAAATGTTTTTAATCCACTAAATGTTTTTATTGATTAGCTTTAGGAATTAATTTGTAAATTTTGTAAATTTTATAAGTAGGCCTAAATTAGCTGTAATTTAGTTATTCTTTTTATCTTATTTAGCCTTCGTTAAATAAATTGATGATGATGATGATGATGATGATGATGATACTGTGAAACTTTGCATGTGCATTCTTAGAAGTTCTTCAAACCACTAATCAAAACAAACGCAATTAGGTTGTACGAGCAGCGTAACACGTGCAGAAATACAGAGAGAAGAGCAGTGTTCACAAAGGGCTCACGAAATACTAACACGGTTTACGCTTGGGCATCAGATGTTATCGAGGCGTTGCATAGCAATTGCAGATAATGCTTACTGTTTTCAAGGAATATGCTTTTCCAATGATCAAATTGCTGCACATGAAAGTATTTTTACAGCAGCTGTACTCAGGAACAAAGCGAAGCTATCTCGATACAGAATAGACTGGCCCCAAGCCTATCTCTTGAGTCCGTCTAACCGTTCCCTTTACGGTAGTTCCTGGATCCGCCATTTCCTGGATCCACCATTCCAACATTCCGTCAAGAGAGCTCTCTAGACGGAATGTTGGAATGGCGGATCCAGGAAACTACCGTAAAGGGAACGGTAAGACGGACTCAAGAGATAGACTTGGGGCAAGTGTAAATACAGAAAAACGTCTACCCTTCAACAGGTTCTCCACAAGGCCACCGTTTTTCGCACGAAGCGGATCGTTTTGCGGCGAAAAAAGCTTGATCAAGCATGAGCAAGAAAGTAGAAACAAACTAAATTCATTTTTCCTCTGAAGCAAAAGCGATTTGTCTATCATATTTCAATTGCACATGCCTAAACTCGAACAATTCGCTTCACGTGAAAATATTCGTCTGATGGAAAAGCATACTACCCCGTAGATAAAAAATACCCCAACTTATCCTATGCTCGACTGGAACCTTCATCCTCCCAAAGGTATAACGTATGCTAAAGCACGTACAAGACATCGCCGTAAGGCAGAAATATCACGAAAATTTGATCGTTTCTGGGGGTTTTACGAAGAGGCTTTTTCGAGAAAATCCTTCATAATTTCACAACGTTTCACAAGTGCATTACCAACCCAAATGATACTAAAATATATCATTTTGCTTATGGTTTGGTTCTTTCTGGCGATTTTCTGGCCTCAAAAATCTATATCTGCGGTCCACTATAAATTGTGTAAACAAATTCAGGAAAACTTATCGATGCATGGCTGGAAGGAGGTTTGTTTTTAGAACAACAGGATATCGATTTCACTTAATTTCACTGGCAAAGCCTCATTTATTCATTGAAAAGTGAAGAAGGTTTAAGATATGAACTTTTTGCCTGAAGTAAAAGTGTGCCGGTCTCTGCAAATAAAGTCTGAAAGATCATCATTGTCGAAGAGCCTGTGATGGTGCTTATGTTATTTCACAGGTGTCTAGAAATACGATAATTAATAGTACTCATTGTTAGCTTATTGTCTGATTAAAACAATTTGGACAGGTTTTGCCGGTGACTTAGAAAATTGAATCTCTCTTCCACTATTTTACGAAGATTTGCGGAGATTTTGCTACAAATCGTTCGATGATTTCAAATTCCAAAGTCAGGAACAAAAATCTTATCATCTTTGCTTGATAAAATTCATTCATGCATTGAATCTCAAAGATTATACTTCTTTTTGTACAAAAATTGGCAATGAACTTTCTAGCACGATATCATAGCTTTCAGCCAAATTCGTATGGTAAACATTTCTTGCAGAGTTCTTATTTCTCATAAAATCGAATTTCAAAATCTATCTCGTAAATTGTTTCATGATACCAACTGTGTGTCGAAAATTCCTTTGTGATAAGAACAAGCGGCATTTTAGGGTTAGGTTAGATTCTTGTGACTGGGTGCCCCCAAACGTTATCTTTCTTGAAAATTCTTTTCATATCCTCATTACCATATTTGATAACGTTTCAGTTGAAAGCAATTTTAGATTTTGAGGATCATCAAAATTGTTCTTCACAACTTAAGCCTGGCTTCCATATGATCGCAAGGAGGCAGGCTCGGGGACACATCGGGGATGGTCGCGACAAATGGAAACATTTGCTGAACGATGTCGCCGATCAGACGGGGACAGTACGGAGACGCATCCGAAGAGTTGAGATGAGTTCAACTTTTCCAACCGTCGCCGACCAGTCACCGTACAGTCGCAGACTGCTGCGA